>ML426243.1:73799-125519 GCA_005239525.1 Nicotiana knightiana
ATCTAGCTAGCGTAACTTGAGAGAGTGCGTCTAGTAAATTATCATAATTACTTGAGAGAGATTTATGGTAGATAGAGTGTTCATGATTGATAGAGACGATTAATCAAGCTATAAGAAGTATCCGAGAAAGAATTCACCAACGGGGGAAACCATAACCTTAGACCTTTATTATCATTGTTTACACTATATTGTTAGTCAATTACTAGTTTATTATTTTGTTATTAGATTTAGTAAACCTCACCAAATTATATTCAAAAGTATTGAGAAAATTGAATAAGTACCAGTAGTATTTTAAAGACTTAGTTGATACGTCTATTCCCTGTGGGATCGACTTTGGGCATAATACCCCAGATTATATTTGCAGCGCCCGTTTAGTCTTTCTATAAGACATAGTTGAGCGTGATCATATAGCCTCTACATTCAAAATAATTGCCACTAAAGAAATTATTTGTGGCAATTATAATGGGTACTAAATCCAATCCAAACGGCTAATTATACTTCTTTTGCATCTTTATGGCAATTATTTTGTGACAATTAAAATGGCCATAGTATCCCTTCTGAAATAATCTTAGTTTGCCCTTTTAGCTTCCATTCCAATGGTTGATATGTTTGAATTGCGGCTAAAAGTCAATATCTTTAGCGGCAATTGTTTTACATCAATTATAAATAGTTTAGCCACAATTAATAACAGTTACTACTTTCGTACATGATATGACTCAAATATTAAAATATATTAATATTAATTCAAAAAAAACATAATGTATCTCATTAATCTTAACAAACAAAAGGAAGTACTAATCAAAAATATTAATATCACAATAACTTAAAACATATAAAAATATTGTTTAGACTAAATAGCTAATGTCATTGTATAACTAATTCAGATGATGGTCTTCAAATGATTTCCGTAACTTTTTATCATTTTGAAATCTTTCACCCGCTAAATTATCCAACATCAGACGATATGACCTGAAATTATAAAATAATTGTGTCAAAAGATAAATTATAATGTGTAAAAACAACTTGAAGATTCCATCACTGTTAGAGTAGCCAACTCCCTCACCTAACATCTATAAGCCAAAATAACTAAGCTAAAATATGAACATTTCAATCAAATTGATTAGAATAGTCAGGGAAAAAAGAAAAATAAAGTAAACTTAAAGCGACTGTCAGCATGGTCATTTATCAGATTTCATCCACTATGTAGTCTCTCATCAAATTAAGGAAGCCATGTAAGGAAAACATCCCTCATAGGTGGCTACGTGCAAACAATAATTGTCAAAAAAATAAGATTTTACGAACAAGAGCAGAAAGAATTACAAAGAGGTACTTCTAGAGGAAAGAAAATTCGAAGCACTATGTTCTTTATCTTGTTTGCCATCAAAGAAAATATGCTGCCATGAGAAGAAATTGAGCACTTTCCTATTCGGCTACTGTATAAGCTTCAGGATTCAAGTATCATAATGTAACACAAAGAATAGGTATGTACCAAAAACAATGGTCTCAACATGATGGAACCAGAATGATTCAAGTATCATAATGCAAGCTACATGGATTATAGTCAGGAGGATTATGCAAAACTTTTGCCAGATTTATTTAACATGATCGAACCAGTAGAGAAGATCGTGGAGGTGATACTCTTGAAGCATGAAGCATCTGTGCAATAGTACTAAAGATGCTGGCTTAGAAACTGATTTATTTAACATGAAGCAGTTGTGCAAACAACTAGCTTAGATGCTGCTGTTAGTATAGGATCAGGTGTTAAAGGGGATGGGAAATATTCTAATGGCCAAGGGCATGATAAGGATCAATAGGTTACACAAGCAGCAATTATACCTACTGCTGCTAATAGGTTACACAAGCAGCAATTATACCTACTACTGCCCAAATACCTTAGCATCAAAGGTAATTGTTTGGTTGGACAGATTGCTCGTCGGCAATTATTGTTGGGTTTTGATGATCATGATGATTTTGTTATGTCTCTATCTAGGGCAGTTAATTATTTACCATATAATGGAAGTGATCATCAATTTAGGGTATTTCCATGGACTCTTGGATTTAATCCTAGAGAAGAAACTTCTATGGCAGCCATATGGATTTCCGTGCCGAATTTATCTCCAGAACTCTTTGCAAAAAAAACTTTGTTTTGAATAGCTACTGTTGCTGGGAAACGTATTGCCATTGATAAGGCTACACAATCCAAAACGAGGCCTAGTACAACTAGGGTTAGAGTAATCCCTGATCTTTTAGACAAGCACCCAAATAGCGTAACATTGCAATGTGTGGACGAGAAGTATGGAAAAATCACCAAAACAGCCCAGTAAATCATGTATGAGAACCTGCCTTTATATTGTACTTGGTGTAGACGTCAAGGTCATGGTGAGAATATATGTCGTTTGATTTTATCAAGGAATCAAGAAAGTGAAGGGAATGGGGTTGTCGAGGATTGTGGTGATCAAATCTCTGTGGAGAAGTGTCAAGGAGATTTGAGGCAGTTGTTGGACGCTAAAAAACTCCAGCAGGTTGTTCAAGGAAAAGGTTTGGATGCAGTTAATAATAATGGGGATAATTCACTGCAAAATGGTAAAGATTCTAGAGTTGAATTAGAAGCAACTGGGAATGCAAATCCAATGAATACAAGTGCAACGCAAGTCACCAAATGGCAAGATCAGAGTATAGGTCAACAAGCAACTCTTGTTCAGGTTTCTCAAGGGCTGAAGGATGTTAATGTTTCTGTGATGGATCGAGCAGTTGCGGATCGTGCTTTTGGAAAAATTCTTGGAAGTCATTAAGCCACAAAATACAACAGTTGTTTCTACGCATGCGACCATTCTAATCGATGCTGCCAACGTTTCACATAATTCTAATGGAGTCGATCGTGTGAATAAGAAGCAAATTGCAGGTTTTAAGGCAACGTTTACAGAAGCTAAGAACTCTCAAAAAATTGTACTTGAGCAGACTAAGTCTCCTAGTGTTTGCTCACTTGATGGTGTGGTGAGGTTGACAGAGGTTGGTACTACTACTGTTGAGAAATTCTCTAATAACCAGAACCAGGCGACTAAGGGTGCTAAAATAACTGATGTTACTGCTGAAGTTGGTGCAGAAACAGTTGTTACTGCTGATGCTATTACTGTTAATGCTGGAACAACAAAGAAAACAACTAGGGAAGGCTGGAAATAAGTGGTGTGATCTTCAAGTAGGCGAGGTAACTCTCCAGTTGTGGAAAATATGCAGCAGCAGTTAACTTTTCCAATTGTGTGACAGAATGTCCCAAAAGCTATCATAACTCAAAATGTTTTTGATGCACTTACACAAGAGGAGGATGTTGGAATTAACTTACCAACCTTTGAAGATGATAACGTGCAGCAGCTAATTCTGCCTCGTCCTAGCAGTGAGGATCATGCCCAACATAGTGATGCTTCGAGTAAAAATTTGGGTATTCGACAAGTTGCATCAATGATCAGCTTGGCAGAGGTGTTAAAGGGTGATCATGTACCTATTTCCAGCACTCCTATGCTTCAATTTTCCAATCCACAAGTGGAGAAAATCATCAAGGAATCTCAGATTGAAATGATGTTGAATGCCAATCATATGGTCAAGCAACCATTGGTCACCTTAAACACATCGGCGCATGAGATCCCGTCTCAATCGGTGGAGTCATTTGGTGAGCTTGGAAGTGAATCTGGGAAGCTGCTACTGCCCACAGGAAATGACAATTATGTCATGAGAAGTCAAGCTTCAATGATAGAGGACAGTGATGGTCGTGGACAACATGACCATGATCTAGCTCGTGTTGTGTTGTCAAGAACCAAAACATGGCTTGAACAAGTAGAGAAAGATGAGGATTATTATGTAGAAGACAATTAGACCTGTTTCAATAATTGTTCTACCTCACCTTGCAAAAATCTGCAATCTGCAGTTCTGTGTCCATGATCATTATGGAATTCACACCAGAAATCTGGGTTCCTCTTATTCGGGTTTGACCTCATTTCTTTGGGCCATCGAACCTTATCACCCATATTTCTTAATACTGAAATTAGTTCGGAGGTACTTACATTGAAGGTGTGATCCCCAATTCGTGCATTACCTCTACGTCGTTCATCTCGATCCTTTCTGGATCTAGATGAGGACGAGTACGCATCTCTGCTTGGTGGTCTATAATCTGACCTGGTGTTTTCGAACCTGGGACGAGTTTCACGTCCCGATGGTCCCAAGTAAGGATCGTACCTGTTTTTACCTGATCTCCTGTCTGATTCGGATTGTCTGGATCTAGTATGATCTTCATCTTTCGAACGAGCAATGGTATCTTCTTCTATTCGAAGTTTAGTACTGTACCTGTTATAAACATCGTTCCACGTTGTAGCTGGGAATTCTCTCAATCTTTCTTTGAGTCTCCTCATGGCTTCTGAGCTTTTGTCATTTAGATTACTTGCAAATGCCATGGCTGCCCAATTACCAGGCACCCTTGGTTGTTTCATTCTTTCTCGTTCAAACCTGTCTACAAATTCACGAAGTAGTTCCGTGTCTCCTTGTTTTATTTTAAAGATGTCCTCCATCCTTTTCTCGACTTTTTGCACACTGGAGTGTGCCTTTATGAAAGAATATGCAAGCTCACCAAAAGAATCATAGAATTTTCAGGGAGAAGAGAATACCAGGTTAGCGCCCCTTTGGTAAGTGTTTCTCCAAACTTTTTAACTAGGACCGACTCAATTTCTTGTTTTGTTAAGTCGTTTCCCTTCACTCTGATAGTAAAAGCAGTCACATGGTCGCGTGGGTCGGTTGTCCCGTCATACATAGGAACGTCAGGAATTTTAAACATCTTGGGAATAGGTACGGGTGCTGCGCTTGGTTTCCAAGGTTGTTGAGAATATCTATCAATGTCAATGCCTTTGATAACAGGTGGTACTCTAGGAATTTGTTCGATTCGATTGTTTTGTTCCTTCACCTGCTTCTGCAAAGTTAGTAATAAAGTCTGCAATTCAGAGTTATTAGACATACATGGTCTCGCTTCGAGAGATTGATTAGGAGTATCTCCCCTTCCTGAGTTTGCCAACCCAGACTGAGGATTTTCCATGGTGATGGTCTTATTGGAGGGTGGTGTCAGTGGTGCAGGTGACGCTGCTGGTAATCCCCTCGCAAATTCTTGCAAAGCCTGGCTCACATACTCTACAATCATTTGCTTTACCTGATCTTGAGCCTCGTGGGGTTCCTGAAGGTGATGGACATGGGGTTACATTCCTCTGTTGGTTGTTGTCGTTGGAGTTCGACATAGTTCAGAGGATATCGCTTGAAAAGCAAATAAAGATTATAAGATTCCCAGTATAGGAACCAATTTGTTTAACCAAAGAATTAAATCCTTTGACCAAAGCTATTTTTAGGATGAACACGGGTTTCTGATAACCAAGGCAAGACTGATTATTGTAAGTAATTAAATAAAGAAAAATCAATGAGATGCACGCAAAGTAAAGTGTATTGCAATAGTAGTTCAAATGATCCTACACGTTATATTTTACTCCCTTATATAGGGAATTTCCTAATATAACGTCTGCCCTTTTCAATGATTGAGCATTAATGACTAATTATGACATTAATGTAACGTTACAATGAGTAACCGTAACTGTTGCGTGGATATTGTGTAACGTGTGGATCACTAATTGAAGGTCTCTGAATCTGCCCGTTGTTCCGCCCAGATATATTTTGACCGTGTCTCTTCATCTTCTCAATCAGGTTAAGACTTCCGTAGCTAATTAACCCGTGGGTGTGATTTGTCGTGACTCTTTGCCTCATACCTCTTCATAGAGTCCCGCCCAGCTGTCGTGTCTTCATTGCTCCACATAGACTGCTGAGTCATCAAGATTTATTACACGTGTGAAGCTCTTTTTTACCAATACAATGGGTCACCATGATATTTCCGGAGCATAGACACATGGAAAACCGGATGAATTGAGGATAAACCTGGAGGCAACGCAAGTCTATAAGCTACCTCCCCCACTCTCTAGAGAATCTCAAATGGCCTGACATACCGAGGGCTCAACTTTCCCTTCTTCCCAAATCTCATAACACCCTTCATGGGTGATCCTCGAAGTAATACCCTCTCTCTAACCATGAATGCCACATCACAAACTTTACGGCCGCCATAACTCTTTTGCCTGGATTGAGCTGCCCGAAGTCGACCCTGTATAATATTGACCTTGTCTAAGGCTTCCTGAACTAAGTCTGTACCCAATAACCGAGCCTCTCCCGGCTCAAACCATCCAACTGGCGATCTGCACCGTCTACCATATAATGCCTCATAAGGAGCCATCTGAATGCTTGACTGGTAGCTATTATTGTAGGCAAACTCGGCTAACGGCAAGAACTGATCCCAAGAACCTCAAAAGTTAATAACACAAGTGCGGAGCACATTCTCCAAGATCTGAATAGTACGCTTAGACTGCCCATCCATCTGAGGATGGAATGATGCGCTCAACTCAACCCGTGTACCCAACTCACGCTAAACTGCCCTCCAAAAGTGCGAGGTAAACCGTGTATGCCGATCAAAAATGATAGACAAGGGAACACCATAAAGGCAAACACTCTCTCGAATATATATCTCTTCCAACCGCTCTGAAGTATAAGTACTTTCCACCGGAATGAAGTGTGCTGATTTAGTCAACATATCCACAATAACCCAAACGGCGTTGAACTTCTTCTGAGTCTGTGGGAGTCCAACAACGAAGTCCATAGTGATATGCTCCCACTTCCACTCAGGAATCTCTATCTGCTGAAGCAAACCACCCGGTCTCTGATGCTCATACTTCACTTGTTGACAATTCAGGCAATGAGCCACATAACCAACAATGTCCTTTTTTATCCTTCACCACCAATAATGCTGCCGCAGGTCCTGGTACATCTTGGCAGCACCCGGGTGAATAGAATACTTAGAATTGTTAGCCTCCTCGAGAATCAACTCAAGAAACCCATCTACATTAGGCACGCACACTCTACCATGCATCCTTAATACACCGTCATCTCCAGTTGTAACCTGCTTGGCACCACCGTGCCGAACTGTGAACCTAAGGACTGTCAAATGCGGGTCATCATCCTGCCGATCTCTGATACGCTCAAATAAAGAAGACCGAGCGACTGTACAAGCTTAAATACGGCTGGGCGAAATATCCAATCTTACAAACTGATTGGCCAGAGTCTGAATATCTGAAGTTAACAGTCTCTCACCGACTGGAATGAATGCAAAGCTGCCCATACTCACTGCCTTCCTACTCAGTGCATCGGCCACAATATTGGCCTTCCCGGGATGATACAATATAGTGACGTCATAATCTTTCAATAACTCTAACCATCTCCTCTGCCTCAAATTAAGATCATTTTAATTGAACAAGTACTGAAGGCTGCGATGATCCGTGAAAACCTCACACGGCACACCATAAAGATAGTGCCTCCAAATCTTCAATGCGTGAACAATGGCTCCCAATTCTAAATCATGAACAGGATAATTCTTCTCATGAACCTTCAACTGCCGAGATGGATATGCAATCACTCTTCCTTCCTGCATCAATACCGATCCAAGCCCAACACGAGAGGCATCAAAATATACCGTGAAAGACCTCGAACCTAATGGTAACACCAACACTGGTGCTAAAGTTAAGGCTGTCTTGAGCTTCTTAAAGCTCGCCTCACACTCGTACGACCATTTGAATGGGGCACCCTTATGATTCAATTTATTCATTAGGGATGCTATAGATGAGAACCCCTCCACAAAATGACGGTAGTAACTGCCAAAACCAAGAAGCTCCTGATTCCCGTGGCTGAAGTGGGTCTAGGCTAGTTCTTGACTGCCTCTATCTTCTTAGGATCTACCTGAATACCCTCTGCTGATACGATGTGACCCAAGAAAGCTACTGAATCCAACCAGAACTCGCACTTTGAAAATTAAGCATACAGCTGACTATCCCTCAAAGTCAGGAGCGCTATCCGTAGGTGCTGCTCATGCTCCTCCCGACTGTGGGAGCATATTAGAATATCATCAATGAACACAATTACGAAGGAATCTAGATAAGGCTTGAAAACTTGATTCATCAAGTCCATAAAGGTTGTTGGGGATTAATCAAGCCAAAAGACATCACCAGAAATTCATAGTGCCCATACCTCGTCCGAAAAGCTGTCTTAGGGACATCGGACGCCCTAATCTTCAATTGATGGTAGCCCGATCTCAAATCGATCTTTGAAAACACCTTGGCATCCTGAAGTTGATCAGAAAAATCATCAATTCTCGGCAATGGATATTTATTCTTTATAGTGACTTTATTCAACTGCTAGTAATCTATACACATTCTCATCGATCCATCCTTCTTCTTTACGAACAAAACCGGTGCACCCCAGGGCAATACACTAGGTCTAATGAAGCCCTTATCAAGAAGATCTTTCAATAGCTCTTCAATTCTTTCAATTCTGGCAGGGCCATCCGGTATGGAGGAATAGAAATGAGCTGAGTGTCCGTAGCCATATCAATGCAAAAATCAATATCCATGTCGGGTGGCATCCCCGGCAGGTCTGCAGGAAACACCTCGGGAAACTCACGAAAAACAGGCAGCAAATCTATAGAAGAAGCCTCAACATTTGAATCAAAAATATGAGCAAAATAAGCCAAACACCCCTTCTCAACCATGCGACAAGCCTTGGCATAAGAAATAACTCTACTGGAAAAATGACAAGGAGTCCATTTGCACTCTAATCGAGGCAACCCTAACAAAGCTAATGTAACTATCTTGGCGTGACTGTCCAAGATGGAATAATAAGGTGACAGTCAATCCATGCCTAAAATGACATCGACATCCAACATATCAAGAAGCAAAAGGTCCACAGTGGTTTCAAGACCCTCAATAGCGACCACACACGAACGTACACGATCTACAACAACAGCATCCCCCACGGGCGTAGACACATAAACAGGGACACTCAAGGAATCGCGAGGCATAACCAAATATGAAGCAAAGTAAGATGACACATAAGAGTAAGTAGACCTCGGGTCAAACAGAATTGAAGCATCTCTATTGCAAACTGAAATGGTACCTGTGATAACAGCATCGGAGGACTCTGCCTCGGGTCTGGCTGGAAATGCATACAATCGGGGCTAGGTCCCACCACCCTAAACCATGTCTCTGGGAGGACCTCTGATATGCTGACCTCCACCTCTAGCGGGCTGGCCTCCACCTCTAGCAATCTGGCCCCTACCTCTGGCTACCTGACACCTACCCCTAACTGGCTGGGCAGGTGGTGCCGGAACTATGGCATGAGAACTCTGGTACTGAAGTTGATTGCCTGAAAATCTCGGCCAAGCTCCCGAATATGCTGATATTCACCACACTCAAAGCATCCATCCTGATACTGATTCTGAACCTGACAAGCTGGCTGACCACGATAATAACTCTGCAAAGGAGGTGCTCTGATAGGAGCTGATGGAGCACTATAGACTAGCTTATCAGAAGGAGGTATATAAGAACCATGACCACCTGAGGTACCATGAGATGTCTGAAGTGCTGAATAAAATGGCTTGGAAGAATGGACTCTTCTAAAAGAAACCCCACCTCCAGATGAGGCACCGCTGAATCCACCTAAATGGCGAGGTCTCTTGTCTGACCCCTGGCCTCCCAATCCGAGAACCATCTCAACTCTCCTGGCCACATTGGCCACATCCTGAAAGGAAATCTCGCTCCCCGTCTTTTTAGCCATCTGTAACCTGATGGGCTGAGTAGGGCACTCAATAAATCTCCTGACCCTCTCTCTCTGTGTGTGTAACAAAAGAATATCATGTCGAGCCAAATCCACAAAGCGATTCTCATACTGGGTAACAGTCATGCTGCCCTGCTGAAGATGCTCAAACTGACGACGGTTCTCCTCCCTAGTAGTGATAGGAAAAACTTCTCCAAAAAGAGGTGTGAAAACTGATCCCAAGTCATAGCAGGTGACCCAGCTGGTCGAGTCAACAAATAATCCCTCCACCATTTTTTGGCGAAACCAGTCATCTGAAAAGCGGCGAAGTCGACCCCATTGGTCTCCAAAATACCCATGTTCCATAGAACCTCATGACAGTTATCAAGGTATTCTTGAGGATCCTCTGAGGATCCACAAAGCATCGGAGGATATAGCTTCCCCATCAACAAGCGGTGCTGCAGCAACTGGATGAACTACCCAAACTAGATTGGTTGCTGGGGTCTGAATCTGAGGAGTAATCTGCTCAGTAGTGTGGGTAACAGGAGTCTGAACCCTTCTCCACCTTGAGATACGGTTGCTGCCTCATGGAGTGCACTAGTCTGGGCTACACTCTACATAAGGCCCACTAGTCGGACCAAAGCATCCTGAAGTACTGGGGTAGCAATAAACCCCTTTAGGACCTGAGCTGGTCCCGCTGGAACGGTATGAGCTGGAGTCCCCCCATCAATCTCTATCTGGGGCTCCACGGTTGGGGTTGTTGCCTGAGCAATGGGCTGAGTCCTGCCCCTGCCTCGGCCTCTGGCATGGCCTCGGCCTCTGCCCCTAGTAGGAGATGTTGTTGCTGGAGGGCCTGATTGTAGGTCAGCGGAATAAGAAGCACGTGTTCTCGCCATTTGCGAGAGAATAACAGAGTTCAATCATTATTTGAGATAACGAGAATCGCACGACAGAGTAGAAAAAAAAATGAGTTTGTTCCTAACTTTATAGCCTCTGAGAGATAAGTACAAACGTCTCCATACCGATCTCTCAGACTCGATTAAGCTTGTTCGTGAATTGTGAGACCTAGGCAACCTAGTGCTCTGATACCAACTTGTCACGACCCAAATTCCCAACCCACGGGATCGTGATAGCGCCTAACACCACACTTGCTAGGCAAGCCAATGTTAGAGGGTTCAACATTTAAAATAGTTAGAACATGTACGAAGTCTAACACTATCCAATAAGTGAATCAGGAATAATGTATGAAATAATGAAACGAAACTAGAAACTAATACTAATATCTAACTACCTAGGATTTAGAGTCACAATCCACGAAGTACTAATGAATACTACAAGTATTTGGCTGAAAATACACACACACACACACACATACATACATATATGTATATATATATATATATATACATAAATAAAACAGTAGATAAATAATATGGAGAAGACTCCAGGAATCTGCAGACGCCAGCAGATCTACCTCGTGTCTCTGCGCGAATGTTCAGCTACTACTCGAAATCAACTTTGACCAGAACCTGGATCTGCACAAGAAGTGCAGAGTGCAGTATCAGTACAACGACCTCGTGTACTAGTAAGTGTCGAGACTAACCTCGTCGAGATAGTGACGAGGCTACGACGGGGCATTTATAATATAACATGTATACAGTGTTTAATAAAGCAAAAAGGAAATACTAAACTAAATAAATAATAACTTGCAGTGAATAATTAAGTAACTCACCTATCTTTCCAAATCTCAGCTAGTTCCTGGCACACACGTGATAGTTATATGGATTTCATGTTTGTATATATATTGGCTCACGCCTCTTTATGACTGCTTTCGATTAAAAACTGGCTAATTATCCTTGTCGATTCATGTTTTAAGTTTTAAAGACTGAGTATATGTTGAAATGTTTAATCTATGTTGAAATGTTTAATCTAATAAGAAAGAACCCTTAGTAAATTGAGTGTTGGCTTGCCTGACCCCGTTGTTGGGCGCCATCATGACCTAAGATACGATTTTGGGTCGTGACATTAACATACCTGAGTCGATTCTCTTGAAAATCCCTCTAACACACATCTTTTGTGATAAAACATGTGACGGCGGATCGAAATAGGGAATAATCCATATGATATTCTTCAGAAATATTACACCATACTCCCTTAGAATCGCAAATCTCGCGCTTTATCGCATTATTAAGTTTCATGAGCTGTTAAGTTTTTTAGATGCATATTCAGGTTATAATCAAATAAAGATGGATCCTCTAGATGAGGAAAAAACTTCATTGTTACAAAGTTATGCCCTTTGGTTTGAAAATCGTTGGGGTCACGTATCAAAGATTGGTGACCAAGATGTTTCAAGAACACCTGGGAAACACTATGGAAGTCTATATCAATGATATGATAGTCAAATCTGCATGATCAAGGGATCACTTTCAACACCTTTGAAATTCTCCGCAAATATAATATGAAATTAAATCCAGAAAAATGTGCCTTCGGCATGGCTTTAGGTAAGTTTTTAGGTTTTCTTGTATCTAACAGAGGTATTGAAGTGAACCCTACGCAGATCAAATCCATTGAAGAAATTCCATACATACTCACGAGCAAAAAGGAGGTACAAAGAATGGCAAGAAGAATAACAGCTTTGGGAAGATGTATTTCCAAATCTTCGGAGAAAAGATTTTAATTCTATTCAGTATTGAAAAAGCAAAATCAGTTTGAGTGGACTGATGAATGTCAACAAGCCCTCAAAGATTTAAAAGCTAATTTGTCAAATCCACCCCTGCTGGCTAAACCAAAGGATGGAGAAAGGCTACCGTCTATCTCGCAGTATCTGAAATGACGGTAAGTGCGATTTTAGTACGAGAAGATAAAGGTAAACAATCTCCAATTTATTATGTTAGTAAATCTTTGACAGATGCTGAGACTCGATATCCTCACTTAGAAAAACCTGTTTTAGCATTAGTTGTGGCATCTAGAAAGCTGAGACCTTATTTTCAATGTCATCATATCTCTGTAGTAACTGTTTATCCTCTAAGGAATATACTACATAAACAAGAATTGTCATAAAGGTTAGCTAAATGGGCTATAGAAATCAGCGAATATGATATCATGTACCAACCTAGAGTTGTGATAAAATCACAAATTTTAGCAGATTTTGAAGCAGATTTCAGCACAGAAATAGCTCCTGAAGCAGAAAAGGAACTATAGGTATTCACCGGATCTAATCCAGGCACATAGACTCTACTTACTAATGGCACCTCGAATGTTAAAAGAGCAGGTTTAGGTATTGTTTTAATCCCACCTGCGGGGGAAAGTATAAGACAAGAAATAAAATGCTATTCCATTACTAACAATGAAGTAGAGTATGAGGTTGTGATTGCAGGTTTGGAACTGGCACGAGAACTCACTATAGAGAAAATTGTAATTAAAAGTGATTCCCAACTGGTAGTTAACCAGATGCAGGGGACTTATGTAGCTAGAGAGCACAAATGCAACAATATTTGGGAAAGGCACGAGAATTGATGAGACAATTTCAGTCATGGAAAATGCGGAAGAAGATGCACTAGCTAATCTCGCGTCAGTTGCGGAAATAAAAAATGCAGAAAGAGCTATCGTAATATATTTGTTTCATTCATCACTCGACCAAGATAAAAATGAGGTAAATTTGAATAATTTAACTTGGGACTAGAGAAACGAATTTATTAATTTTCTGCAGTATGGAACCTTGCCTGAAGACAAGAAAGAGTCTCAGTTACTTTGACGAAAAACTGCCCGTTACTGCTTAATTCATGGAAACTTATATCGAAAGATATTCAGAGGACCTTTAACAAGATGCCTCGGACCTGCACATATAAAATATGTGATGAGAGAAGTACACGAAGGATATTGTGGATATCACGTAGGAGGAAGATCCTTGGTAAAAACTTTAATAAGAGCACGATAATACTGGCCAAAAATGGAAGAAAATGCAGAAAGTTTTGTGGCAAAGTGTGATAAATATCAACGATATGGAAATAACATGCATCACCCAGCAGAGCTATAACATCTGTTTATTTCCCCATGGCCATTCATTAAGTGGGGGATGGATATCGTGGCACCATTGCCACAAGCTAAAGGAAAGGTACGATTTTTGTTAGTATTAACAGATTATTTTTTCAAATGGGTAGAGGCAGGAGCCTTCAAACAGGTACGAGAAAAAGAGGTCATGGATTTTATTTGGCATAACATTATATGCCAATTTGGAGTACCAAGAGAAATCATATGTAATAATGGGGCGTTCATAGGCACGAAAGTCACATAATTTTTTCAGGGTTGGCAGATTAAACGAATAACTTCCTCACCTTACCACCCCGTGGTCAATGGACAAGTTGAATCAACAAACAAGGTTATTATTAATAATTTGAAGAAAATATTAGAAGAATCAAAAGGAGAGTGGCCCGAGGTTTTACCAGGAGTATGAGAGACACCATTTTCACTCGTTCTTGGTGCTGAAGCTTTAATTCCGGTTGAAATAGGTGAGCCAAGTATGATATTTACACAGGCAACTGAGGAATCAAATATTGAAGAAATGAAAACGAATTTAGATTTACTTGAAGAGAAGAGAGAAGCGGCTCTAATAAGAATGGTAGCTCATAAGCAAATTATTGAGCGATACTACAACAGGAAAGCTCATCTCATATACTTCAAGATTGGGGACTTTGTCCTCAAAAAGGTTTTTCAATCAACAAAAGCAGCTGGTGCAGGAAAGTTGAGTCTAAATTGGGAAGGTCATTCGAAGCATTGCTGGAAGGGGTGCATCTGAGTTGGAAACCATGGAAGGTAAGGTACTACCCTCGAATTGGAATGTTGTGCACTAAAAGGAGTATTACTTCTAGGCAAAGGAAGTACCCACGGTCAGGTATCGCTTATCTATGATTTTATTTTACTCTTTTAAATTGTACTAACAATTTTAGATGATAGGAAAAAAGCTAGTCGTACCAAATGATGATATTAGATCCGAAAGACACGCAGAATACAGAATTATTCACGATCTAGGTTAAAACCTTTCTGATGAAAATAAAAGGGTTAAGAAGTCATCATCTAAATATATATACCTCCGGTCCCGTGTGTGTTTTCCCTTTCAGGAAATGGACCAAATGGAAGGAACTAGGGGTGTACATAGGTCGGGTTGGTTCGGATTTTCTAATTACCAAACCAAACCAATTGTATCGGATTATTAAAATTAAATACCAAACCAAACCAATAAAAGTCGGGTTTCTTAATCTCGGTTTTTCTCGGGTTTTTTCGGGTTTTCAGGTTTTTTCGGATTTTTTCAATTTTTTCCATAAAGTCTTCATAGAAAAAAATGTAAAATATGTGCCCCACATATTTCTTTAATCCTAGTTAGACAGACTATATAAGGTGTTTTCAATAAAACAACATAAATATGAGATGAGTCATGGCATTATACTAACATATACAACAATAAAGATAATAAAATCGTATAAAATAAATATTATTAATAAGCCATAATGTAAACAAACATAATTTAAAATTATGATTAATAAGTACTATTACTTACATGACTAACCATTAAAAGAAAAATAAGTTATACATTTTATCTAAACAATGGAAAAATTAAAAAATAGATATCCAACACTAGTTTCATTCATAGTACAATCGAATTGAATGTCTTTAATTAGTATTAGTATTGAATTGATTTTGGTTTAAGATTTATTTGAGTTACCAACATTAATGTACTATAAAACTTATTGGATCATCCAAAAATTATAAGCACAAGCTTGAAATAATACGTTAAAAGATTTTCTATGAAAAAGCTTAAGAAATATTTATAACCTACACACTATCATAAATATTTTTATGCATTAAATATATTTAAAACTTCTATACATATATAATGTCAGGTTGGTTTGGTTCGGTTTGACTTTTTTTAGTTAAAACCAAACCAAACCAAATATAGTCGGGTTTTTTTTTCCAACACCAAAGCATAGTTGGATTTTTTTTCTCGGTTTGACTCGGATTATCGAGTTGGTGTGGTTTGTCGGTTTCATTTGTACACCCCTAGAAGGAACAATCAAGTGCTCGAGATTTCATACTTCAAAGCTCTAACATTTGGGGGACTATATGAAAGCAAAGAAGACTAAAAGTCAGAACTCAAGCCTGAATCAGCCTAAGAGTCAAAAGTCAAGAGCTAATCAAGAGCCAAAAAAAAAAACAAGTCTGAGTCAAAAACCTTTGAAGTAACTCGCAGAAAGGATACACGATGGACACATAAAGTTAATCCAAGTTCTTACGAGTTTTTAGGTTAAGGGCAATAATTAGTCACGGGCTACTAGATAGACTCGAAATTTTGAAACCTGTTACAAAGAAATAATTATGAAAGAGTTGTAGATGTTGTACAAAAACTTATTTGTATATATGAAGAGTGTTGTATAAAATTTGAATGTTCAAAGCATGAAACTTCCTCAAGTTAATCTTTTTTCTACTTCTTTCGTATATTTACACCATTATGAAGTTGAGACGTCTTCTTCATTAGATTCGTTCATAAAAGAGCCCTCTTTTATAAAAATTTGTGTCTATCAAAATCACGAAATGTTAAGAAATTTTTAAATGCAAGTTTAAAAACTAAAGAGTGAAACAAAAAATCAACATCAAAATGAACGGAGGTTTATATATTAAACTTGGCCAAAACTAAGGTGCTTGTTTGTTATCAAACCCCAAAACAAGATAGGGGTAAACTCTCCTATTTTAATTAGGTTATTATTTAGTAGAGTGAAAATAAAAACGAAAAAAACGTGGAAGAAGGATATGCTACCGATAATTGTATTTTTTGGTCATTGTGTTTTTTTCGTGAGTTAGTGAAAGTTTTATGATTTTTGTGTGAGAAAACATACTTATATGACTTTGGTGGAAAAAAGTCATAATTATATGATAATTTTTTAAATTTACCCTTTAATATTGTTGTGAATAACAAAGTGGAAGATGTTACATTGTTGCACTCATTTATTTTTTGATGTTTTACGTGCCCTCTAGCTCATCTCCTGACTGAAAAGTGTTCTGAATCACCATACTTCAACCATGAAATTGTCATGTTTCACTTTTAAATGCAAGTTCCGTTAGGCTTTAGAACGTTATTTGATCCAGATTATATTCTCTGTCTCTAGCTTTATTGTGCTTGTTGCTGCCCCTTTGCTCTAGGGTATTTGGGCCAAGGAGATCATGCCAATTTGGAGAGTTGGATTTAAAACTATGCATTTCCCGACCTCAAGAAAGTTAATATTGTCTGCTCAACATGAATATGCTTGAAGCGCTATTATGATAGGGTTTTCAAATTTTTAGAATTTTAGCTAAAGAATGCTATCGCCTTGGAGAAGTTTGTTATCATACCAAGGAGAAGGAAATGCTGGTTGTGTATAGAGAACTGTATTCACGACGATTGGATAAGAAATTGTGAGATTGTCCAAGATCCCTTACCATTATTATGTCTAGCTTCCACGAGTCAGTTGACCATGACTAGACTGCGAATTCTGGTTCTTGGTGCACCAGAAATGCCTCCTTATATGTTATTTTTTGAGTGAATCTTTAACTTGTCTATTTAAGTAATAACAGTTTTCTGTGAACATAGTTTTATGTCATACCAAATGTCATGGATCTTGGGTTCTCATGTAAAGTTGCTTGTTGCACTCTGGGCATTGCATGCGCTTTAAATTTTCTGTCAACTCTTATTTTCCTGGACCTGTCAATATGAGCAGATCTACAAGCCACATCTTTCTGATTATTAGGTTCCTGAAATGATGTATTTTCCTCCCTTTGTCAAATAGCTTTATGGTTCTTAAATTGGGAAAAAGTTCCCTTTTTTGGCTTTTTCATGGAAGAGGGAGAGGTGCATACTGTTAGTTCACCTCAAATAATTTTTACACATTGTGATTTATATTGTTGTTGACTGCTTTTACTTGATATTTATGTCATAAAAGAGTATTTGATTAGATCTATCTATTTGATTTTCCTAAAATCTTCATTCATGAGACAGATTCGAGCTGGCCAGAACAGCATTGGCAGGGGATAAGGGTGGGGTTTTGTCAAGTCTTTTGTGTAATGGAACCTATCAAACCTTAGGGCCAAGAAAGGGCTGAGTAATTGTCCTCCTTGGCCATGTCTGAGTTCTCATATCAAGTCCTTTGGCTTGAGCATGGATGCTTGTCAGTTGGACTCCCCTAATAGAGAGTGGAGTATATTGTTTACGTGGGATAATCCTTTGTTATTGTCTCCTATGATTATTAGTGATACATGTAACAAATTGTCTTGCAATTACGTATAATTGTGGAGTTATGCAGCAGCAATTGCACAGCAATTACTTGACACAAGGATAGTTAACCATAGTTAGTTAATCATGGTTAGTTAGTTAGTTGTTAATAGTGTTAACTAACTTAAGTTAGTTAGTTAGTTACAGCTGTCATTATGTATATATGCACACTTGTACGCATTTTTCTTTTTCTCAGTAATGAAGAGTGAAGCTTTTCTCTTCCTGCCTTCATCTCCTTCTTAGCTTCTGCATTTCCTCTTCATTCAAGCTTAATTGCGAATTGCTCAATTCATCAATTCACATGAAATTAACATGGTATCAGGGCCTAGTTGAGTGAATCTAGGGATCCTCTTCGACAACAGTAGAAGATCGAGATATTACTCAGGTATTTTTGGTGAATTTGAGTTTTTTGTTATTTTTTGCCCTAGATCTCATGGCGATGGATGATACTATTGCACAGAGTGCGATTGTGATCGATCACAATCATCCTTTGCATTTGCATGCATCTGATACTCCGAGTTCTCTTTAGATCGGAATGCCTCTGATCGGAATGGAGAATTATACTCTTATGGCGACAGCCCATGGATGTTTCATTGCTCACTAGAAATAAGCTAGGAATTGTTGAAGGAACAATTACTAGAGATACTTATGGACATAATTTTGTTAGTCACTGGGATCGTTGTAATGCTATGGTTAAATTGTGGATAATGAATAATGTTAGCAGAGATTTGTTGTGTGGAGTGCTATTTCGTTCTAGTGCTCATGCAATTTGGTAGGACTTGCGAGAACGATTTGATAAAGTGACAGCTTCTCGTATGTTTTATCCGCATAAGGAAATTTTCACATTAGCACAAGGTACTTCTTCTATCTCTGTGTACTATTCCAAATTGAAGGACCTCTGGGATGAATATGACTCATTGATGCCACCTCCTTCATGTGAATGTGAAAAATCCAAGGGGTATGCTAATCATCTTCAGTATCAACGTCTATTATAGTTTATTATGGGGCTTAATGATGGATACAGTCAAGCATGCAGTCAGATTTTAATGAAATCACATGTTCCTAATTTTAATCAAGCATATGCGATGTTGCTTCAAGATGAGAGTCAAAAACTAGTAGTAGGAGGGCACTGTGTGTTGGCTGAAAATATGGAGCCTACTGCTTTGTTTACTGCTAAGCAGCATGGTCAAAAACATTGGAAGAAGAACTATAACCTAGAATGTGAATATTGTCACATGAGAGGCCATTCCAAAAATAATTTCTTCAAGTTAATGACATGTGATTTTTGCAACATGAAAGGACACTTGAAGGAAAACTGTTATAAGATCATAGGCTATCCTTCTGATTTTAAGCCAAAAAGGAGAGTTGGTTTGCCGAGTGGAAACTTAGCTCAATCAGATGGTTATGTTGCCCCTGCTAATCGTTCAGTTACACCTATGACAACACCGGTTTTTACACTAGAACAGTACTCTCAAATTTGTAATTTGTTGAGTAAAACATCAATTAATGAACCTAGTGCAAACACGGCAGGTATTTCCTTATCTGACTCTGATTTTAATCCTACTTGGATAGTAGACACGGGGGCTACTAATCATATGACAGGTAATGAAAATTTATTGGTTGATGCTACTAAAGTAGGAAATTCAGGACAAGTTCAAATGCCTACTGGGGATTCTGCTCAGATTACTCATGTTGGAAATTATCATTTACCAGGAGGTGATTTCATTAAAGATGTTCTTTGTTTTCAAGCTTTTAAATTAAACCTCTTGTCAGTTTCAAAACTGACTAAAGCTCTACAGTGTTTTGTAAGTTTTTATCCTGATTTCTTCATCTTTCAGGACCTCTTCACTAGGAAGGTGAAGGGGATTGGTAAGAAAGAGGAAGAACTCTACATATTGAGACCAAAAGGAAATGATGCAATCAAGGAGCAAGTGAAGTCTTTGGCAGTCAAAGGGATCACTGATTTAGAGTTATGGCACAAGAGGATGGGCCATGTACCTATGGAAGTCTTGAGGAAGATTTATACTTTGAACAATAAGTGTAGCTTTACATTGGATCATTGTAGTATATTTCCATTGGCTAGACAAGTTAGACTACCATTTCCTCATAGTAATAGTAGAGTTGTTGCACCTTTTGATTTGATTCATATGGATGTTTGCGGGCCTTACAAGATTCCTACTTACCATGGTATGAACTATTTTCTTACTCTTGTGGATGATTTCTCTAGATGGACATGGTTTTTTATGATGCGTGTGAAGTCTGATGTGTCTGCTTTAATTAAATCCTTTATAGCCATGATTTTGAATCAATTTGAGAAGAAAATCAAGGCTTTTAGGTCTGACGATGGGTCAGAGTTCTTTAATAGTATCTGTGATGATTTATTCAAGCTACATGGAATAATTCATCAAAGTTCTTGTCCTTTCTCCTCAGCAGAATAGGGTTGTTTAAATGAGACATAGACATATACTTCAGACAGCCAGAGCTATCAAATTTCAAGGGCATTTTCCATCTAAGTTTTAGGGATGCTGTGTAGAAGCTGCTGTCTACATAATCAATAGGGTACCATCCTCTGTTTTGGGGAACAAATATCCCTTTGAGGTATTATACAATAGGTGTCCTTCATTGTCTCACTTAAGGGTAATAGGGTGTCTTTGTTATGCAGCAGAACTGCCTAAGCAGGACAAATTTAGTCCCAGAGCTACTCCATCTGTATTACTTGGATATGGAATTTTTCAGAAAGGGTCATGACATTTTTTGTTAGCAGAGATGTTCTCTTTCATGAGAATATATTTCCCTTCTATTCACAAGCTACTTCACATGATTTATCCTTCCCAATTTTATCCATTCCCTCCTTTTCACAAGAAGATCCTATTCCCATTCCATCTCATGTTTTAAACCAGCCACCAGAGATAGTCACTCCTGATTTAGAGGCTCCCCTTCCTAGAGATTCTTCTCCTTCTGTTTCTGTACCTTCTTCTACATCTATTCCCAATTCAGAGCCACCTTCAATTGTTTCTATAGAACCTCCTAACAGGAAGTCTAGTAGGGTGTCTAAGCCACCTATTTGGTTAAAAGATTTTGTTGTCCCTGGTAAGGTTGCTGCAGCTTGTCTTTATCCATTGTCCAATGATGTTAAGTATGATACTTTGACTCTAAAGTATCAAAGTTTTCTGCTGATGTTGAACCTAAGACCTATACATAGGCTACAAAGGATCCTAGATTGATTGAGGCTATGCAAGCTGAGTTACAAGCTTTGGAAGCTAATAATACCTGGGAGGTAGTTCATTTACCTGCTGGAACAACGGCTATTGGTTGTAGGTGGGTGTATAAGATTAAGTATAAAGATACAAGTGAGATTGAGAGGTTCAAAGCAAGATTAGTTGCAAAGGGGTACAATCAGCAAGAGGGCTTAGATTACCAAGAGACTTTTTCACCTGTGATTAAGATGGTGACTGTTAGATGTGTTCTAGTCATTGCTTCTACTAAGCATTGGCCAATCCATCAAATGGATGTTTATAATGCTTTTCTGCAAGGATATTTGGATGAAGAGGTGTATATGACCTTACCTCAAGGCTTTCACAGTTCTAAGGGTTCACAACATGTATGTAAACTGCTTAAGTCTTTGTATGGACTTAAATAAGCTTCTAGGCAGTGGAATTTAAAATTAACTTCTGCTTTACTGTCCTATGGATTTGTTCAAAGTCATTTTGATTATTCCTTATTCACTAGACAGTCTCAAGGGAAGTTTGTTATTGTGTTGGTCTATATCGATGACTTATTAATCACTGGTGATGATTTCACTATGGTTCTTGAAACTAAGGCATGCTTGCAATCTAGTTTCAAGATCAAAGATCTTGGTGAGCTGAGGTATTTTCTTGGGATTGAGTTTGCAAGGAGTAAGGATGGTATTTTTATGCATCAGAGGAAGTATTCCCTTGAGCTGATCTCAGACATGGGCTTGGCTGGAGCTAAGTCAGTTGGTGCTCCCCTGGAGTTTAATTTGAAACTGACTTCTTCAGAGTTTCATAAACATGTTGAGGTGTCTGATGATCCTCTTCTTGATGATCCTAGCACATATCAGAGACTCTTAGGTAGGCTGCTCTACTTGACCAACACACGTCCAGACATCAGCTTTGCAGTTCAATGCTTAAGCTAATTCATGCATTCACCTAAGGCCTCTCATATGGAAGTTGCTACACGTTTGGTTCGTTACATCAAACAATCCCCTCCCCTGAGCTGGGATTCTTCTGTCTTCTTCTTCTTCTTCTTCTTCTTCTTCTTCTTCTTCTTCTTCTTCTTCTTCTTCTTCTTCTTCTTCTTCTTCTTCTCTTGTTGATTATTGTGATGCTGACTAGGCTTCATGCCCTAATACTCGAAAGTCTGTTACGGGATATTTTGTCAAGTTTGGGAGTTCCCTAGTTTCTTGGAAGTCCAAGAAACAAACCATTATTTCTAGAAGTTCTGTCGAGGCAGAATATTGGAGCCTTGCCTCGACAGTTGTTGAGCTTGTGTGGTTGCTTGGGTTGTTTAAAGAATTGCATGTGAGTGTTCAATTGCCTGTCTCTTTGTATTGTGATAGTAAATCAACAATCTAAATTGCTGCAAATCCTGTGTTTCATGAATGTACCAAACACATCGACATAGATTGCCATTTCATTCGTGAGAAAGTCAAGCAACGTCTAGTTTGTCTTCAGCATTTGAGTTCCTCAGAGCAACTAGCTGATATTCTTACTAAAGGGCTCACACAACTCCAACACCATTATCTCATGTCCAAGCTAGGAATGAAGAATCTCTTCATATCCCCTAGCTTGGGGGGGAGGGGGGGTGGAGTTATGCAGCAGCAATTGCACAACAATTACTTGACACAAGGATAGTTAACCATAGTTAGTTAATCATGGTTAGTTAGTTAGTTGTTAATAGTGTTAACTAACTTAAGTTAGTTAGTTAGTTACAATTGTCATTATGTATATATGCATACGCATTTTTCTTTTTCTCAATAATGAAGAGTAAAGCTTTTCTCTTCCTGCCTTCATCTCCTTCTTAGCTTCTGCATTTCCTCTTCATTCAAGCTTAATTGTGAATTGCTCAATTCAACAATTCACAGGAAATTAAGAATAATAACAACGCAGTCCCAGCACTGCATTTTCTAGCAGATTCACAAATTCCATTGCTCCACCAGTTGAATCGAAAGGTCTTACCTATTTGTCCCTCTTTTCCAAATGGTATCAATTTTTACAGGCTTAAATTTTACTGTTGTTGCTAATTAGTGAGCATAATTCTGACTGCACCTGCAACCATATGCCTCGGCTGGTCTAAGTGCTTACAATATACAGATGGTCAATGAGTGACATAGCCTAGTAAGCTTCATGGACCTGTCTCGGGATCAAATTTCGTATAGCTATGAGATTCTTCCCGCTGTGGAGCTCTCTAAGCAATCTATTCCCTATATTTGTAGTGGTGATGCTAATGTGGTTTTGTGTTAAGAAAGCCCAGGAAGTATCTTGATATCAAGTCTCTTCTTCTCTTGATTTTACAGTTAACTTCTAGCTGAGAAATTATAGATGAGTTACATCTGCCTATTATTTTTTTCTCAGTTTGCGGATAATTCTTGTTAATTTGTTCCAGGTGAAAATTGATCGAGTGGAGTCTTTTCATTCCTTTGGAGTGTTATCGTTCTCTTGCACGTGTGGTGTGTATCTGATGAAATGTTTGAATGTTATATAGAGAGCCTCTATTATAGATATTTGCCCAATTTTTCTTTTTTTTTTTTTTTTTTTTTTTTTTTTTTTTTTTTTTTTGGTGAATGGTGTAATCAGTTATGGTGTAAGTTTTTGAATAATGATGATGAACTTTGATAGTTTTAAACATCTAATGTCTTTTTAGTGAGATAAAAATCTTGGTAGCAAAAAGATATCTCGCATCAAACTGGTTCGTTGTTTAATTACTGGTCCATTTTAATATGAATGCTAGCTGTTTTTTTTTCTTCCCGTCAACAATAAAATAATTTTACCTTTATAAAAATAAAGCTAGATGTTGCAGGATCCTACATGACAATTCAACTCCAACCTTTTCGTTTGTCTTTAGTTTGAGTATTAAGGATTGAAAAGATTGTACTGAAACAAGTTAAAGTTAATTAATAAAACATAATATTTGTTGTATGATTATCCAGAATTCCACTTGAACTCAAATATTCACATACAAATTGAATCAACCTAAACTTTACTTAAAAGAAAAGGAAGAAAAAACAAGCAAAATGAAAGAAGGAAAACTAGTACAATTATTTCCAAGGAATGGACAATAGTAGAAACAAACAGAAGGGTTTCTAAGACTGCATTTTCTTAATAAACAAGAAAAATACCATGGTATCACCAACTTGCTTTGATCATCTTCAATCTTAAAGCTATCAATAGGATACTGTCATCCAACTCATGAATATCATCAAGAACAAATATGCACACGCAAACGAGTATGATGGTTTCTTGGAATCTGTTTCTTGATCTTGCTTTTGATCCTGTTCTTGTTCCCCAAGTATAATCTTCATCATTTCTTGGTAGAATTTCCAAGTTATTAAAAGATGTATGACTTGAAAAAATATAGAAGGAAGAAAAAACACAATTCTATCTAGCCAATACCGATGCCATGTCCTATGTGTGACATATAAAGCAGGAATTGCCCATGCTACACTAACTATGCCAATCATTGTGGCTTTCCTTTCTTGTACATCTTTTATTTCTTCCATTTCCTCTACTTTCATATTATCTCCAACTTTTTCCATTTTCAGTTTGTGATTTTTTGAAGGTTGATAATATAATGCCCTCCTTTCCCTCTTTGAGTTTTTTTTTTTTTTTTGGGTTAAGTTTCTTTCTCTTTTCCCTTCTCTTTGGAGGGGGGAGGGAGTGAGGGCAGGAAGCAAGGAGGATGGGAGTCTAACTTCTTAGTTCTTACTAATAATGGAAATAAACAATAGTTTGGTAAAGAAATAAGCATTTTAATGTGCTAAATGAATGGTTAAGAGACTAGTTCTCGCATTCATTCATAGTTTAAAAGTGATGGATAAGATGCAATCCTTCAGCATCTCTAGTTTTTGTTTGTTAGAGCCTAATACTAGTTCATCCTTCTATATCTTTTTTCTTTTTCTTTGAGAATTCTGATTTCATGGAAATTTTACCGTTTAATTTAAGGAAAAATGACACTCTCAAAATAATAGCAAAAAAATGTATAATATTTGTATATCTTTTGTATATATATACATTTTGTATGTTATAGACAAAAATTATACAATTTTGATCTATTTTTTTGGCTACCGAATACAAATAGTTTCTGACGGGGGCTAAAAGTGATTTAACAAATAAAAGAATCATAATTCATATAGTATATATTTGAAAATTGTTGTTCCTTTTTTCTTATCAATTTTGATATTGTTCACATTAGACTGCCTTTAAAATTATTCGATATCTGATTCCAAAATAAATCTATGATATAATCGGGGCTTTTGCATCTATACCCATTTTTCGTGTCACGTTTTAACTTATACCTGTTTTGCAAAAAAAAATTGCAAGCGTACCCACTTTTCGCATAAACCTCAGGCATACGGGCCTGAAGTAGCAAAGTCAATCAGACAAACTTCAGCATTCTAGGCTTTTTCAAAAACTTCAGCAGAAGTGCTGAAGTTATTTAGTTCATTTGTAAAAACTTCAGCATTAAATAAGCTGAAGTTTTGCCCTGGATTAATTAATTTTGTCATAAAGCTTTTACAAACACTTCAGAAGAAGTGTTGAAATTATTTAGTTCATTTGTAAAAATTTCAGCACTAAATAAGCTGAAGTTTTGTCCTGGATTAATTAGTTTTGTCATAAAGCCTTTTCAAAAATTTCAGCAGAAGATGTTGAACTTATTTAGTTCATTTACAAAAAGTTCAACACTAAATAAGCTGAAGTTTAGTTTTGCAATAAAACTTTTTCAAAAACTTCAGCAGAAGTTCTGAAGTTATTTAGTTCATTTATAAAAACTTTAGCACTAAATAAGCTGAAGTTTTGCACAGGTATCAGGAAGATGACGCCTGAAGTTGTAAAAATTAAGATATATGTTAAATAATTTTAAAAATATGAGTGTAGGTTAAATGTGGGCGACCAAAAATGGCGCCCGTGTAATTTCATCGATTAAGCTAATGATAAGGCAAGGTCATGTGGAATGGAGGCCCTATCCAATCCATGTAGTCCTGGATTTTGGCTTCGTCAGTACTTTAACATTTTTGACGTAAAGTACCACCAATCACATTGTATATGTACACAGGTATTTGAATACGACGATAAAAAAGTTGATGAAAAAACTCATAATTTGAATATTATGGACGTTGCGAAATTGTAATGGATAAGAAAACTAACGTGAAAAAAAAATAGGTCGGTTTTACCATTCTAGAGGACCACTTCGTCTTCAAACGACTTTAAAGTTCTTTCTAAGTAGATTTTTGTTTTTTTCTTTGTTATAGTGAATAAAATGAAGTTAAAAAAAAAGTTTTTTTAAAACAAAAAGTTAAAACATAAGTCAATGAAAAAGAATGAAAAAATAAGTAGTATTGAATCAGACAGTGGCTAGTGAAGGAACAAAAGAGTAGACCTAATTGAATTATACAAAAGAAAGAAGCTTGATAATATAAGAAAAATGCCTCCTAAAAAGGAGCTGTTAGAAGTGAGAATCGAACAATCACTGCCCCAATTTCATAGCTTTCCAGCACCTTCACCCATCATACTTTTTGTTACATGCGTGCTAGTTTGACTTATTATATTCATTTCATTATATTTTTAATATAATACACACTCACTTTGCCAAGAAGTGCACGGTTAGCCACTAATAACACATGTATTTACTTTTAAGTTACTGTTTAAAATGTCTTTAGTCTTTAGTCATTACTTTAATAAACTTTAACCGCCCGGACGAAAATATCCTTCTGTTCATGTCCTTAACTTTTGAACTTAACTTCAGGACTCCAAGACTACATGTCCTTAACTTTTGAACTTAACTCTAGGACTTCAGGACTACATGTCCTTAACTTTTGAACTTGGAACTCAAACTTCAGGACCAAACGTCCTTAACTTTTGATCTTGTAACTGTAAGTTAAGGACTGTCTGTCCTTAACTTTTGAACTTGTAAGTCTAAGTTCAGGATCAAGTGTCCTTAACTTTTGAACTTGGAACTCAAATTTCAGGACCAAGTGTCCTTAACTTTTGAACTTGGAACTCAAACTTCAGGACCAAGCGTCCTTAACTTTTGAACTTGTAAGTCAAAGTTAAGGACTTATTGTCCTTAACTTTGATCTTGTAATTGTTGTCCTTAACTTTTAAACTTGTAAGTCTATGTTCAGGACCAAGTGCCCTTAACTTTTGAACTTAGAATTCAAAGTTAAGGACCAACTGTCCTTAACTTTTGAACTTGTAAGTCAAAGTTCAAGACCAAGTGTCCTTAACTTTTGAACTTGGAACTCAAAGTTAAGGACCAAGTATCCTTAACTTTTGAACTTTTTTTTTTCTCTTTAAAAATGTAGAATTTATCGCTATTGTAGTCCTTAACAAGGTACAATTTGTACAAACACTTGTAATCCCAAAAAAGTTACAGGCAAGCTTATGGAAATTTCAGTAAACAGTCATGGAGACTAATAAGTATAAAAGTCGGCGAGAACTTGAAAGGACTCGGCAATCAAGTTGCACCAGTATGCACTAAAGAAAAGATAAAAGTGATGCAGTCAGAGAGAAATATTTGGCTGTCTCCATCGGAACCCCAGACGGCCCGTGAAAACATCACGACCAAAGACCACGACTCTGTTCTGAAAATAAATCTAACCTATTAAATGTAATAGAAGAAAGGGTAAAAATATCTTCTCATATTAATTTTAATAAAGTAGTGGCTATTATTGCTCAACATTAAAATTGTTGAATAAAAAATAAATACCACCTTAAATAGTGGCTACCCCACGTCATTTCTCCGTCAATGGGTGCTTAAGGCCCCAAATTTGATATGTACATCCACCACTGACCATATACGCTATATGTGTTGGATTAAAGACCAAGCTCAATTTAATTCGGACAACTAAGATATTTTCTTCTTCTTAGCTCATACTGATCTGAATTACATATTGGTTGTACATTTACATTGAGACAGAGTGGAAAGCACTTAGGCCATAATCAAAATTCAAAACTATTCCATGATAGTGTAAACTTCTGTCTTAATTCTATTTCTATATATGATTCCTTCATTAAATATGGATTGCTCTTTGAGTTCTCATCATCGTTTCAGTTTGGTGTAGTAATTTCAGGTTAGTATTTGTATCATTTTGCCCTCATCTTCTTCAGATTTTCTTCGGATTTTTCATTTTCATGGCTTAACTCATGCTACTTTCTTTATTATACTGTCTAACTCTCTCTTTAATGTTCTTCGGCGTTCATTTTTTTCCTTTGGGACTCACTATTGGTTGTTCTGTCATCTGTGTTTCCTATGTTGTTCTCTACGCTTTATCGGTATGATGAAACTATTGATCTCTGATTTGCTGGAGAATTTCAGTGATAAAATGATACAAGTAAATAAAAATCACTCTACAACTTAGTTCTTAAATGATAGATATGAAAATATGCCTTTTACGGCGGCAAAGTATGCTACAAGGTTAAATCAGTCCTCTAAAGGATGACCTCTTATACATGATTTGTTAGTTCAATGGGATGCATTATCAATTGATGATAGGATCAAGGCTCTTTGGTTCTAATGCATCGTTTGTTTGTTTATGTAAGACCAAATTTTACTAGAATTGTCCATTTGACTAATTATGTAGGGTTTTGAAAGACTTTCTGCTTTCTTTAATCTTATGTTGATTGTCCATTTGACTAATAAGGTACCGCTAATATTGCTATACATGTACATTATCAAAAAAAATCACTAGAATTAAAGTGTATTTTCTGTTTAAATTTTAAACTTTAGTTTAAGTCTATTAGTTCCCTGATTTTTATATAAATCTGACGTAAAGAGCAGCCTAATGACTTGAGTATTGGAGGAATATTTCTTTTCTATTTTTTTAGTACCATCACGTGCACGTGGTTGACACTGATTTTTGCTGAAGAACTAGAACTTTTCTTACTAAAAATGTAGGAAATCAACTACCCTTTGTTAAAGAATGAGTAACTCTTGATAAGGTACCGCTAATATTGCTATACATGTACATTATCAAAAAAAATTAATATACACATAATACCTCTATAAAGTTTTATTTGGCTTAAAGTTCAGCCCCTTGAAAAATTAGTAGTTCAGACACTTGGGTATAGTACTCTAGAGCATGTGTGTTTGCCCCTTGGGGTCTCTCTCCCTCTCCCCCCTCTCTCTTCTCTCTAGCTTATCTTTATATCATTGTGTTTTTCAAACTCTTGGTGCGGGCTTGTGTTAATTATTATTCTTATTCAAAAATATTTAATATCTTATTTGATGGAGGTGCAAGAAGCTCTTTGATGGAGGTCAGGACAAATACAAAGTAGTGAGGTTTTCAGGCTTCCAGCATGCATAAATTTTTGCAATATTCTTTATGACTTAATGAGATATGTAATTTCGGCTCTTCATGCAAGGCGTAAGCACTCATAAACATGATACATCTGGTTGATCATGTGGCATAGAATGAGGGTAGGAGATGAGCAATTAGACATATTCTTGGGCTTAATTTTGTAAATGATTAATAGAAAAGCACAACAAAATAAAATATTTGCTTAGTTTTACATACGCCGGTCAACCCCGAGGGAGGTAAATATATATAGTTTTATGTTTCTGTCATTATTGACAAAAGACGATGCTCTTCGGTGTTTGTAAAATTATGGTTATCCTTAAACATTTAGTGCTGTTTGGAGTCGTAGAAGTAAATACGCAATTAAAATTTAAATTGTTGGGCCCGTGCCATGCATGGGCAACACTCATCTAGTATCGATAAGAAGAAGATGGACTGTGTTGTCTTGGGCTTAACATCCGCTCAAACAAGACGTTAAGAGTCATTTATTCTCCCCGATAAGTAGGGACAAGGAATGAATGCACCTTTTATATAGGGCCCATATACATGCGGGGCCTAAAACCAAAGTTTAATATAAAAATTGCATGGACGCCCTATTTGGTCGTCTCTTTTAACTTGTACCTGCTTTGTTTTTCTGTTTGCATCCGTATCCATTTTTTTGTTAAAAGCGTTTTAAAAAGACGATTATTCCCTTCTTTAGTAAAAGACTACTTTCTCTCCAAATGTACGCCATATTGTCTATTGTCGTTGTCACTCTCTCCCATTCTTTGCGTTTTTTATTTGTTCTTCTCTGAAATCAAACGGTTTTCGTCATTCTATAATCATATGTACGATTTTAATGGTTGCTTTGGTATATTTGTCACGACCCAATTTCGGAGTCGTGATGGCGCCTATCGTAGAACCAGGCAAGCCGCCCTTTTTAACTAAGGTAAATTCAATTTTCAGTAAAAATACAATTTTAAGCAAATTTATTGATAATACTAAGAATCTAAAGTTTAAATACAATATTTGAAAAACTAAATTTAAACCTCCAACCCCGGATCCGGTGTCACTCAGTCATGAGCTGCTATATATAAAAAAATAAAGAATGAAGAAATAGACAACATAGTCTCAAAATAAGATCAACAGGTGGAATAAGGAAGATAAGACGAGGTCGCGATCGCCAGGTGCTACCTCGACAACCCCAATGAAAACTCTGACAGCTGTTCAATATCCACTACTGCGTTCCGGTGTACCTGGATCTGCACACAAGGTGCAGGGGGTAACGTGAATACACCAACTCAGAAGTAACGAACCCAAACTATGGGCTGAGAGGTAGTGACAGTCCAAACCTCAATAATTAAATCATCAGCGTACAAAATTTAGGCATGTTCACAGTTTATCAGAAAATAACAACAGAATATACTAAATATACCTCCATATTTTCTACATGCCAACATGTCACAGTGTGAAAATGCACATAGTGCTCACAACTCTCCCACAAAAGTCTACTCAGTACTATATATGGCTCTCAGGCCCAGGGAAGTTCCATCCCGGAATATGCATAAACACCGGTGACCGTAGTCACTCTGTACTGAGGAAAAAGGCCAGTCTAGCCCCCACGGAGAAGATCCATCTCCGGAATGCAACACTCGGACAATATCCATATCCAGGGAAGATCCATCCTCACATAACATCAGCTTCGGATAAGATCCATGCCCAGGGAAGATCCATCCCTCACATAACATCAGCTTCGAACAAGATCCATGTTCAGGGAAGATCCATCCCTTATTATCAATGCACTCACTAGAGGTGTAAAGACTCCGGAGGATCCCTAGTGGCCCAAGCGCCATATCAAGCCAACAAAGGCATGATTTAATATTGCTGCGGTGTGCAGTCCGATCTCATAACTGTCTCAATAACAGGCTCTCGGCCTCACTTAGACATTACTCTACATTATCACTCACATGGATCACAGATGCCTCTATCAGCCCGATACAATGATAAGTATGCATATAATTAACAATATTGAGACTGAGATATAAAATGGTATGCTATAACAGGACTGAGTATATGGAATCAAACAATCACAAAATGAGACAGTAATATACGACCACTCGGGTCTTAGCATTTTCGGCATGAAGCCTAACATTTATACTTAACATGATTTCCAACAGGTTCAAAATTACCACATTAACAAAAGCACAAATATCGTCAGGGAATAATCACTAAACGGTGCCATGAGATAAGCCAGGCCACAAATACTCGGTGCACGCCCGCATACCCGTCACTTGGCATGTGTGTCACCTCAACAATAGTCATAAATCATTTAGCTCGGGGTTTCGAATCCTCAGAACCAATTTTGAAAACATTACTTACCTCAAAATCGGCTAAAATACTATTTCGCAGTGCCTTTGCCTCTAAATTCGGCCTCTGAGTGCTCCAAATCTACCAAGTTCAGATTTTTATCATCAAATTATGCTTAAGGAATGAATTCCAATTGAAAGGTATCAAATTTAGCTCAAAACCTGAAATTAGTCAAAATCCGACCCTCCAGGCCCGCGTCTCGGAACCCGATAAATTTTATGCCAAAATGTTTTTCATCATCTCACGAGTCCGTACATATCAAGAACGCTAAAATCGGAGTTCGTTTGACCCCTCAAATCGATCCCTAAAGGTCTCAAAATCTCAACCCCTAACCCCACCTTTTTCCTACTGATTTTCATAATTAAGCACTGATATAAGGTCGCCAATCACATATAATTGAGTTATTAAGTCCAAAAACCTTACCTCAATGAAGAACACTGATTTTCCCTCTTCAAAATCGCTTCAAGAGCTTCTTCCTGTTCAAAGATAGTGTTAAAAGGTCTAATGGTCGCAGTTCTGCCCAGGGGTTCCGCACCTGCGGCCCATGTCTCGCACCTGCGGGACCGCACTTGTGGTCAAAACAACCGCACCTGCGACTTTTCATTAAACGGCCTAACTCCGCACCTGTGACTCACATTCCGCACCTGCGACTTCGAATGTTCCTGCCCCCGTACCAGCGATCCTCTACTGTGCCTCTCAAATTCCGCATTTACGGAGCTTTGCTCGCTCCTGCGGGCCCGCACCTGCGATGACCCATCCGCAGGTGCAGTTACACCAGCACCAGCAACTTCAGCAGCAACACAAGCACTCCAAAATCCCCGTTAACCACTCAAAACCATCCCGAGCCCCTCGGGACCCCAACCAAACATACCAACTGTGAGCATGTGATTTTTACTCGCCGTATCGTCCTATAAAAATCTCAGTAAATCAATTGATTTTATGAATTTTTGCTTAATTTTTCAATAATTAATTGTGAATTATTTACATTTTTTGCATATCCATAATTCATCTTTTAAAATTATTAAAATTTGCATCACTATTATCAATGAATTATGAAGTTATTATTTATAATTAATTAAATAATAGACGAATGATGAGTATTTAACGTAATATAGTTTTTAATAACTAATTACTAAAAAATTAATCATTTTATTCGATAAATCATAGATTTAATTAGGAATATATAATTGGTTGTGTTATTCTTAATTAATATGTAAATAGATGAAAAATAAGGTTTAAAATTAATTGCTAACATTTTTTGGATTAAATTAGATTTGAACTTATTTGGATTAATTAGTTAATTAATTAAGAAAAGCCAATTTCGGACCTGGGCTAGAAACTACCCAGTCCCAAACCCAATCCCTATACAACTCAAACAGCGCAGGCCCAAAACCCCTTTACCCGGCATGCCCCAGCACCCTTCCAAACGACCCCGTTTGGTTTAATCAATTGAATCCTGTCCATTGATCGAAATTGATCGGACGGCCAGGAACTCAGCCCGCTAAACTATATAAATGTCCAAACTAAACCCTACCCCCCATTCACTTAGAAGTCTAACCCCGCCCCCCTTTCCCTTTCGCCCGTCTCTCTCTCTCTCCTCTCTAAAAACCCTAGCCACCTAGGGTTCCTACCTTGCTCCGCCCACCGAAAATCGTCTATCGGTGGAGGACGACCTCCAATCANAAAAATCGCCTACCGGTGGCGGACGACCTCCAATCAACCCCAACTTCTCACCTAACAATCACCATCATCCCCTCTATCACCTCCCGTTGCTGGTTTCCCTAAAAAACCAATCGATTTGCACCGGTTTCAGATCTAAGAATCTAAAAACCCCAAAACTACTCCCCGGTCGATTCAAGGAAAATCAATGGTTCAGACCTTCATGGGTCGATTGCTCTTAACTAGAGCAACCGATTCATGAAGTTTTGATTCATTTTCAAACCCCACTGGATCCAGTAAGTTCCAACGACCTCTTTTCTCTTTCTCGGCCAAAAAAACCCTTTTAACGGGTATCCCCTCCTCCCCTTCTAACTATTTCTTGTGCTATTAGCATTGAATATGTCATAGTTTAATTATTTTTGTTGTATCACTATTTAGATCTTTTACTTTCTTTCATCGTTTTCTTCCACCTGTTTATGTTTCTTCCTCATCGTTTAGTTTAAGCTCTAAACGTATTTCATGACAGTCATGTCTTGATTTTGTTCTCGTCAATTAAGTAATTAGGTTTCCCTGTTTAACCATGTTTCCTAACTTGGGTTTCGTCATTGTCTGTATGTATGACTGTTCTGCTTTGGTTTGCACTACCTTCGATTTGATTGATTCAGTGTTTAGCATGATTATGCACATTCCGGACTGTTTTTGCAACCATGTTTAGTCATTTAGGTTTTCCTGTTAATCATCATTGATCTATTAGAGGTTATACTTGTTAAAATTAATAATTAGCTTTATTGAATGTTCATGCTTATGTTCTCCAGAATACCTTTACTGTCGTTTATCTCCTCTCTAAATGCTACTGTCCATCTCCATTTGATTACTCACCCTAACCTTAGTATAATATGAAGATTAATCATTCACCTAGATTATTTTATTAGTTAATTAGGCTCCTAACTTCATTGAGAGTTTAGTTACTAATATAATTAACTAAGATCAAGAAGCAATCTAATAAACTAACCATTTTTTAATAACTAACTAAGTCCTAAAATCTGCCTAAGGTAATTAATTTAGGACTAATTAACTAGAACAAATCATTTAATCTAGGCTTGATAATTAGCTAAGTTTTCTGATTTGTAGGTAATTGGGTTTGACTTAATTAAACTAAAACAATTAACTTAATTTAAGAAGTCAAAACTGATTGGTTTACTTCAATTAATTGACTTAAACATAAGTAGTATGAAACTAACTCTAGGCATTTAATCAATTAACTTTTAATTAATTAACTCAACCTTAGTCAAGAACAACTAATAGTTAACTAAAGAACATAGTTGGGGTTAACTAACCAAAGTTAATGCCTAGTTAACTAGTGAACCTAACGAGTGTTAGTTAACTAAAGTTAAATAATAACCCAAAGTGAGCTTAACCTTGATTACCCAATGGTAAATTCAGGGACTCCAGGGGGTACAATAGGTAACGTAGACTTATGAAATCAGAATTTTAAGGGTAAAAGGGTCTTTTAATAGCTAAGAATGTTCTAGAATAGGGGCAGTTGTCCCAAAGATAAGGTTGACAGCTGCCCTATGTACTGTTTTGGTACCATTTTTCAGTATTGGATACGGAATATTCAAAGAATATCCCATTCCCAAATATCCTATAAGTAGACCCTCTTTTTAGAGGTGAAGGGGTTAGAATTTTTACACTTTTGAGCTGTTGGGATACAGAATCCTTCCCATTTTTTCAAGAAATACTTTCTTACTTAAAAGGTTTCGAAAAGAAGATACCTAATAGAAAAGAAAAAAAAAATCTGATTCCCTTTTATAAAACAAGTATCATAAGTAGATGGCCTAGTTCAATTGCTATCTTCCCTTTTGCTGAATTTGGTTTTCTGGAAGTTCTTACTTCGAACATCCACACTCAAGATTTCTAGGTTATTTTTGCTGGACTGGTTGGTTTTCTTTGGGATCTTTTCTGTTTGCTGTTTGCTGATCTCTCTTCCTTCTTGCTGTTCATACTTGACCTTTATTTGGTCAAGTCTCTTTGTTTGCTTCTCTCTTAAAAGGTATGTATTTAACTCATCTTTTCTTAATGAAATTTCTTGGATTGGAATCATCTTCTTCTTCTCCCTGCTTAAATTAGTTTGTCATTGATGAAATGAGGTTATCTCTCTTGCTTTATGTACATGTGACTGTATAGATGTTTATTAGCATATTAATGAACCTATTGAATGTGATGAATACTGTTGGTTTTGTTGCTATCTCTTTGCTAAAACATTCTGTTATTTCTGGCCAAATGTATATAAACGTGGTAAATACTCATAGTTCTATATTAAAAAATAAGGCTGTACTGAGATGTAGGATCTGACCTTCTCTATGGTCAGGCTCTCTCTATAAGAGTGCAGAAAAATATGCTTTTCAATTGAGTCCCTTTGGTTAATAAAGAGATTCAACAAGCAAATCTCTAGATAAGTTAGTATCAGCACTAGGGTACATGAATCTGACCTTCCAATGGTCAAATTCACCTCATAATAGTGCACAAAACAGTAGTGTAGATGGCTGAAATTCACCCTATAAAGGGTGTACAACATGTAGTCAAAAGGGCTATAGAGTAAAGAATCTGAACCCTTATATGGTCTGATTCAGTCTCTAAAAAGCCAAGAATAGTCAAAATGTCCAAATGAATACTGTTTGAAGTACTGGTATGGTTGTTAAAAATGGTAAACAAGATTGCATCTGTAAGTTTGAATCAGACTCTCCTTTATAGTCAGATTCAATCTAAGAAAATGCATAAAACATGTGGTTTTTCCTTCTGCAGAATCTGTAATTACTGGTTAAAAATCTGGCTGTTCATCTATGTATGATTATAACTGTATATTTATCTCTCAAAAAGGCTTCTGGGATTAATTCCATATCCATGAAGTCGTAATAGAGTCATTAGATAGCATTAAAGGGTAGTGAATCTGACCCCCTTTATGGTCAGATGCACCCCATAAGATGTTTATGTTGGTTTGGACGACTTATATCTTATATCACTATGGGGAGTAGCATGTAAAAGGTTGAATCTGATCCCTGTAATGATCAGATTCAGCCTCTTACAACGCACATGAGTTATGTATGGTCCAGTTGGGACTAAAAGCCGAAGAATACAGATCCTAAAGGGTGAAATTTGTTGTCTTGAACAAGGGCAGTAGCTTACCTTGTTTCTTTTTATTTTTCTTATTATTATTAGAACTTATGTATTTAATTTAAGAATAATGTTAGCGTAATTACATCCTTTTGTATATGCTTTATTTGTAATATAAGAATGGACATTATATTTATTTATATTAGCAGTCCTTTCTTTCAGTATGCATGTGTTCCTATAATTTTCAAAATATGTGTATATTTAGCTCCAGATTTGTTTTGAGTACACTGCACTCAAACATGACTATTCTGGATAGTTTAAGATGGACCAAACTATTTATAATGGCCCATCAAGGTCTGAGCATAATCCAGAGGGCCTGGAAAACGCGAAGAGCCCTTAGCCTCAAGGCTTTTTATTCTCAGATTTAAGTACAAATTTTCAAGCATCAATATTTTAAGCACTCAAATTTTGACGGAAAAATTCAAAGGCACCCTTTCTAAATCTTATCTTACAATTTAGCGTTCAAATCAACTTGTCTAAATGACCCCCGTAAATACCTATTGAAGTTATGGAAACGACTATGTTTAGATCAAAGGAATTTTGAAGTATATATATAAATATGAATTTTCTATTCAAAGTAATCTCTCATCAGATTTATCTCGTGTTCTTAAGAGTCCAAATTTACAGCAATATGTAGAACTCAAGGTGTATATCAAAAAGTATGAGTTTAGGTCATTTGAAGTTGATAAAACTATTTCAGTCAAGGTACTATGTGTTCATTTAACTGTTTTAAATAAGTGATTTGCAAATTAGTATTTCGACTTGCTCTGTATGATGGCACGATTCTCTTTGTAGTTGTATAGATTTTACCCTTATTGAATTAGTCACAATTAGTTTTTTCCGGAGAGTTAAACGATAAATTGGGCTAAAAGGTGGCCATAGCCCAAAACATGTTGTCTCAGACTAGTGAATATAATTCTAGGTAATCCTTAGGTAGAATGCATACCTTTACTTTGAAACTTGACAAAATTGATCATTACCTCAAAATTACAATAAACTACACTCAGGAGTGGCAACTCATGCTCCCGACCCTAGATTCTAAACAACTGAAAATGCACATAGCAATCACGGGTGCATTTCATGCGACGTTTTTGTTATATGTTCAAAACCATAAGTGTACGTCATCGTAACTTGTCCAAGATAAATCCATAAACGTCTTAATCGACCTTAAAACTAAAACGCTCTTTCAAAAAATAGGAAACTCAAACATCGCCACAAATGGGCATTATAAAACCGTCACGACCATAGTGTTGACTACGTAATCTACAAACGGGTGCGACAACTCATGTCCCCGTCTTCAACTTCAAACTATAATAAAAATCACATGTTGTAATTGCGGGTGCATTTCATGTGGCGTAGTTATAATATGTCCCAAAAACAAATAAGCGCACGACATCGTGACTTTTTTCAAGATAAATCCATAAATACTAAAAGCGGTTAAAAATTAAACGGCTAAATGCACAATAGGCAAAAAATATGTAAATAATCAGACAATTTAGGCCAAATATTAATAGTAAGCGACCGTGCTAGAACCACGGAACTCGGGAATGCCTAACACCTTCTCCCGGGTTAATAGAATTCCTTACTCGGATTTCTGGTCGCAGACAAATTAAAACAGAGTCAAAATTTCCTCAGTTTGGGATTTTAAAAATAAACACGGTGTCCCGGAGCATCGTCAAAAATCCGTGTGGCGACTCTGAAATAAATAAAAAATCGCAAATCCGAATAATGTCACTTTAATTGGAAAAACTCTCTTATTACCCCTTCATTAATCCGAGGGTAATGAAAAAGGAGGTGTGACACCAACACCTCATATATGATCATTCAAACTTAGTTGCACTCCCGAAACACTAAAAATAACATCAAAACACCAAAATCACATCAAATTCAAGCCTAAGAACTTTGAAATTTCTAAAATCCTCAAACGATGCCGAAACTATCCAAAACAACACCGATTGACCTGAAATTTTGCAGAAGACATGTCAAAAATGACATTACGAACCTGTTCCAACTTCCGGAATTCCATTCCGACCCCGATAGCCTATTTTTCACTGCCGACTGGAAATCACCAAAAACTAACTTTTGCTAACTCAAGCCTAATTCTACACCGGACATCAAAAAAATATTCCGAACACACTCCTAAGCCCCAAATCACCTAACGAAGCTATCCGAGCCATAAAATCCATATTCCGAGGTCGTTTACCAATAAGTCAACCCTCAGTTGACTTTTTCGATTTTAAGGCTATTTTAAGACTAAATGGCTAAATTCTCACCACATCCGTTCTGATTCCGAGCCTACCAACTCTAACACATCAAGAACAGTATAACCAACCTATGACAAGTCGATACAGTAATTTTTAATGCAAGTTCTACGTAACGACCGACCGAGTCGTTACATTCTCTCTCACTTAAACATACGTTCGTCCTCGAACGTGCCTAGAGTTGTTCCAAACACCACCAAAATTGATGTGTAACCTACCATGCACATATTCGGAGGTGATCCCACATCACTCTACCCCATATAGTTATAATAGCACAACACAATTGAAATTTCGAAATCCAATCTTGACCCATAAACCTTAGAACTACATTTTCGCTTCTGAATCAATTTACAAGATCAAAATCCCACAACTATAAACTGAATAAGTCTGGGCATACTGTAACAAGCCATATACGCACCCCAGATGAAATCACATAATACACCGCGTGACTCAAATACCTATAGCGATAACTCCTAATCACAATAGCTGCTCAGAGCAACCCAATACCAGTACATAACCTCTTATCAAGAAATGCCTCGCTCTTACACTTTCATATACTGCTGATGATGACAGAAACACGTAGAAACTAACAACCATTCGTCCGATCAGTTAGACATGAAGCTCCCCCTTCCCAAACAGGAATTATAGAAAATTTCTAAGCCGACTCCCGATATTTATCCTTCCAACTATGCTGTAGACAATTCTGACAATATTCATTCTAGGTCCAATGACCTCTTCTAATATGACACATCAATACAATTCGAAGCCATAATCTGTGCAACTCGTGCACTAAACAACAACATCCCAACGTAATCAAATTATATAAAAGACTCATACGAGAGGACTATCCTGCCATTAACAATTACCCTCACAACATCATGCTAAAAGCCTGGCACACATCGTAAAAATCAAAACACACGAATCCAATACCAAAGGTCATACTCCTACATAACTCCGCTACACTGAGTGATCCCAACGAAACGCTAGTTCATATGAAATACTTCAAGCCACCAGTAGATATCATTTACTTAGTCATTTGAAACTGCCAATGCCGCCTAAAAATTTTGACCTTCCTTCCAGAACTGAACCGGGAATTCACACATGCAGATCTCGACTCTACACAACGTACCACATACACCATGCCATCCTATGATAAATATGGAAACTTCATAACCCCTTCCGAGCTATAAGAAACTACATACCCAACTAGCCAAGAACTTACATTTGATCCCATCTAGAAGCAAAATCCCTATACCTCTCATGCTCCTCACGCCAGTAGAAAATACACATCTCTAACCGTGGTAGAAACCATCAGGAACTATTCGAATCCCACTTGTACAACACCCAACCGTCAGAACTGAATCCTTCTAACTCAACCACGCTACGCAGGTCACCAACACCCAAGAGCATTGCTAGGAAACACATGTAGAAAACTCATTACCTCATAAGCACCCAAAGAACTAACCGTATCCCTTACCATACCAACACCCAAGGGAGTAACCCACACCCCCTAGGCAACCAAGCAAACTCCTACTTTATGCACACTACTTACTTTACAAATAACAACTCAATCATGCAATGAGACTCATATCCCCATAGAGTATAATACAACCTGTATCAAGAATTTTTTTTCATTACTCGAGTTATTCTCAACTCCAGCTCTGCAGGTCATAACTGATCCACCAGTATACCCCAAACTAAAACCAATACAGCACATCATCGGGCAACCAACTAATCATTAGCAGACTCCCCCACTTGGCTCAAAGCCATAGATNGCACATTGCAATAGCCGTGCCAACTTCCACAAGTGATCGAAACTCAAATTGCAACATATATCAATTACTGGTAAAAGAGAACTTGCTATAAAAAAACATAAGAGGTCTTCCCATACACTCACGACTCGAGGCCATATGCCAACTCCAGACAGAAGTCAAACACTCAACGTACTCGCTACATATCCAGCCACTCCCTTTTTGTCACAATCAAGCAATATAAACACATCTCACTCTCAAATCACACTCACCACATGGTCATCTAGTCACCAAGTCTCGTCAATAAGGACACCAACGGACATATAAGTCCCCAATACATGTGCTCACACAAACGAAATCTCGGCACTCAAGCCACAGACAAAAATCCGGCCTCGTCCTCCAGACTGGCCCCAAACATGCTAAAATCACATCCCATTCATGGAAGTCACAAGGTATCGGTGCACGGCTGATACCGAGTGCTCACGTGCACGTTTGAATACATGAAAGGAGTTCAAAGAATTACGCTTCAGGTTCGCACGACAAGAGTTCGAGAATGTGAGATTTTTCCTATAGGTTCTACAGCCTCTCGAAGATAAGATCCGTAAGACTCTACTAAACTTGCTCATGACTTGTGAGACCTATTTAACCTAGGGCTCTGATACCATCTTGTCACGACCCAATTTTTAGGTGTCGTGATGGCGCCTGTCGTGGAACCAGGCAAGCCGCCCTTTTTAACTAAGCTAAATTCAGTTTCCAGTAAAAATATAATTTTAAACGAATTTATTGATAATACTAAGAATCTGAAGTTTAAATACAATATTTGAAAAAATAAATTTAAACCTCCAACCCCGAATCCGGTGTCACTCAGTCATGAGCTGCTATATATAAAAAAAAATAAAGAATGAAGAAATAGACAACATAGTCTCAAAATAAGTGTAACAGGTGGAATAAGTAAGAGAAGACGAGGTCGCGATCACCAGCTGCTACCTCGACAACCCCAATGAAAACTCTGACAGCTGCTCAATATCCACTACCGCATCCGGTGTACATGGATCTGCACACAAGGTGCAGGGGGTAACGTGAGTACACCAACTCAGAAGTAACGAACCCAAACTATGGGCTGAGAGGTAGTGACGAACTAAACCTCAATAATTAAATCATCAGCATACAAAATTTAGGCATGTTCACATTTTATCAGAAAATAACAACAGAATATACTAGATATACCTCCATATGTTCTACATGCCAATATGTCACAGTGTGAAAATGCACATAGTGCTCACAACTCTCCCACAAAAGTCTACTCAGTACTATATATGGCTCTCAGGCCTAGGGAAGTTCCATCCCGGAATATGCATAAACACCGGTGATCGTAGTCACTCCGTACTGAGGAAAAAGGCTAGTCCAGCCCCCACGGAGAAGATCCATCTCCGGAATGCAACACTCGGACAATAGCCATATCCAGGAAAGATCCATCCCTCACATAACATCAGCTTCGGATAAGATAAGATCCATGCCCAGGGAAGATCCATCCCTCACATAAAATCAACTTCGGACAAGATCCATGCCCAGGGAAGATCCATCCCTCATTATCAATGCGCTCACTAGAGGTGTAAAGACTCCGGAGAGGCCCTATTAGCCCAAGCGCCATGTCAAGCCAACAAATGCATGATTGAATATCACTGCGGTATGCATTCCGATCTCATAACTGTCTCAATAACAGGCTCTCGGCCTCACTCAGACATTACTCTTCAGTCTCACTCACATGGATCACAGATGCCTCCATCAGCCCGACACAATGATAAATATGCATATAATTAACAATGCTAAGATTGAGATATGAAATGGTATGCTATAATAGGACTGAGTATATGGAATCAAACAATCATAAAATGAGACAGTAATATACGACCACTCAGGTCTCAGCATTTTTGGCGTGAAGCCTAGCATTTATCCTTAACATGATTTCTAACAGGTTCACAATTACCACATTAATAGAAGCACAAATATTGTCAGGGAATAATCACTAAGCGGTGCCATGGGATAAGCCAGGCCACAAATACTCGGTGCATGCCCGCACACACGTCACTTGGCATGTGCGTCACATCAACAATAGTCATAAATGATTTAACTCGGGGTTTCGAATCCTCAGAACAAAGTTTGGAAATGTTACTTACCTCAAAATCGGCTAAAATACTATTCTGCAGTGCCTTTGCCTTTAAATTTGGCCTCTGAGTTCTCCAAATCTACCAAGTTCAGATTTTTGTCATCAAATTACGCTTAAGCAATGAATTCCAATTGAAAAGTACCAAATTTAGCTCAAAACCAGAAATTAGTCAAAACCCGACTCCCCGGGCCCGAGTCTTGGAACCCGATAAATTTTATACCAAGATGTTCTTCATCATCTCACGAGTCCGTACATATCAAGAATGCTAAAATAGGAGTTCGTTTGACCCCTCAAATCGACCCCTAAAGGTCTCAAAATCTCAAGCCCTAACCCCACCTTTTTCCTACTGACTTTCATAATTAAACACTGATATAAGGTCTCCAATCACATATAATTGAGTTATTAAGTCCAAAAACCTTACCTCAACGAAGAACACTAATTTTCCCTCTTCAAAATCGCCTCAAGAGCTTCTTCCCGTTCAAAGATGGTGTTAAAAGGTCTAATGGTCGCGAAGTATTTTAATTTATACTTTCTGCCAAGGGGTTCCGCACCTACAGCCCATGTCTCGCACCTGCGGGACCGCACTTGCGGTCAAAACAACTGCACCTGCGACTTTTCATTAAACGGCCTAACTCCGCACCTGCGACTCACATTCTACACCTGCGACTCATATTCCGCACCTGCGACTTCACAGGTGCGATCTCCTCCCGCACCTGCGATCCTCTACTGTGCCTCTCAAATTTCGCATCTGCGGAGCTTTGCTCACTCCTGCGGGCCCGCACCTGCGATGATCCAATCCGCAGGTGCGGTTACACCGGCACCAGCAACACAAGCACTCCAAACTCCCTGTTAACCACTCAAAACCATCCCGAGCCCCTAGGGACCCCAACCAAACATACCAACACCTCATATATGATCATTCAAACTTAGTTGCACTCCCGAAACACTAAAAATAACATCAAAACACCAAAATCACATCAAATTCAAGCCTAAGAACTTTGAAATTTCTAAAATCCTCCAACGATGCCGAAACTATCCAAAACAACACCAATTGATCTGAAATTTTGCAGACATGTCAAAAATGACATTACGAACCTTTTCCAACTTTCGAAATTCCATTCCGACCCCCGATAGCCTATTTTCCACTTCCGACCGAAAATCACTGACAACTAGCTTTCGCCAGTTCAAGCCTAATTCTACACCGGACATCATAAAAATATTCTGAACACACTCCTAATTCCCAAATCACTTAAAGAAGATATCCGAGCCATAAAATCTACATTCCGAGGTCGTTTACCAATAATTCAACCCTCAGTTGACTTTTTCCATTTTAAGGCTATTTTTAAGACTAAATGGCTAAATTCTCACCACAACCATATTCCGAGCTTACCAACTATAACACATCAAGAACAGAATAACCAACCTATGCCAAGTCAATAACAGTAATTTTTAATGCAAGTTCTACGTAACGACCGACCGGGTCGTTACAACATTGCATTACCTTTGTATGGGGTTTTATTTTAGTATTATTTTTATGATTGAATTTCTGGGTTTTTTGTTGATAGTCATTTTAGTTGAATAATTTCCTAGGGCTTACTTTGATTAGTGCATTAGTTTTCTAGGTTTTACATTTACGATTGTGTTTTTAGGGTTTTTGAAACTATATTTGTGTTTTTTGATGAAAATTCTATAAATTCTTCAATGATTTTTGGAGATGTTGAAATTTTTACAAATTATGAAAGTCAAATAGATGATTACATTAAAGTGTGAAGTTTATAATACTTTAAGGATAACTTAATTGTAGGAGCTAAAATTTTGTTTTGTGTTTTGTATAAGTAAAGTATGTTTTGCCTGCAGCTTTTGTTATATTTTTTATGAACTTCAGCATTAGTGGAGTTGAATTTGTGTTCCGTATTTATAAAAACTACAACATATTTTGGCTAAAGTTTTTGTCTTCTAATTACTGAACTTCAGCATTCTAGGAGCTGAAATTTTATTTTATATTCCTGAACTTCACCATTGTAGGACCTGAAGTTTTTGTTTTATATTTATTGAACTTTAGCATTCTTAGAGCTGAAGTTGTGTTGTGTCTTTTCTTGAAGTTAGATGGCTTTAAAATATTACTTAAGCCAAATTGTGCTGAAGTTTTAACTGATTTTTTTGATAATGTTCTGAAGTTTTTTACCCTATCTTTTTTTTTAACTGATGGCATCTAGGAAATCCAAATCACCTAAAGTTCCTAAAGCACCTAAAGATCCTAAAGCACCTAAAACACATAGAATACGCAAAGTTCCTTCAGTCCCTATTCCTCTACCTACAAAACCAGGGGAAAAATATTATGTGTTTGGAGATTGGTTTAACTGTCGTGCTTACTGGAAAGGGAACCATGAATTGTAGCATTTAATTGCAACTTTTTTGACTCCTACACAACAAGAGAAGCTGAATAATGGTACATTTTGGTATATTATGGCTATGGAGAATTACCATTGCAGCATGAAGTTGGTTCATTGTTTGATTCTTTCTTGAGTATTCTCCAATGATCGAGATTCCATTAGTTTCAAGATTTTTGGCCATAATGTGTCGTTCAACCTTGAAGACTTTCACATTATGTGCGGTTTGAGGATCACAACACATAATGTTGGCAAACCAATTAAACAAGAGAGCAAGATTCTGAAATGCTATTTTGGAAAGTCTAACGGTGTGACCTTGAAGGACATTCGAGATTATATAACCCAGAATAAAATTAAAAAGGATGATGTGAATTCAAACACGTATGCAAGAGTGATGAAGATGGTGTAAAGCTTATGAAAATTCTTGTTGTGGAGTCTATTTTGTTTGGAAGAAAGAATGAATCAATTGTGTTGGAGAGTATGCCACTATTGTTGAAGATGATAAGGCTTGTGCAGATTATCCTTGGGGTAATGAGTCTTATGAGAAGATCATTACCTCAATGAAACATGATTTGGACAACCAAGACAAAAATAATCCAACTGATTATACTGTAGGTGGATTTCCATTTTCACTATGTGCTTGGTCCTATGAGCGCTTCCCAGATATTCGGGAGAAGTATTTAAAAGAGGATGACTTCCTTGATGCCCATCAGGTTCCCAGGATGTTACATTATATATCTTTGGGAGATCCTAAGTTTAAACAACTTCATGAGGATTACTTCAGTAATCATGGTGTAAGTTAATGTTGTTTATTTTTCCTTTTCTCTGTAGTTGTGTTAATATGTTGACGTATCAATTTTATTTTATTTTACATAATATACCTTTTTGTATTAAACAGAAATATCGAACATTTAGGATATTGGATATAATTCCTACCGAAGAGGAATTGAACTCAATTCCTTTAATTGGATAATTACCATGCAACCACATTCGTTCAAAGGTACTGAATGCGGTTCCTTCAACTAGTGAATCACTACGTAGTCGGTGTCGATCAAAAGAAACCAATTGAACTTCTGTAATTGGCGAATCACCTCGTACCCAGAGTCGTTCTAACCGTTCTACAACGACGTTTGACAATGAATTAGTCAACACAATATGTTGTGTAAGTTTTGACCTGAAGTTTTTGTTCTGTGTTTTGTAAAAATACATCATGTTTTTTAGCTGAAGTTTTTCTTCTTTTTGTGATGAACTTCAGCATTCAAGTAGCTAAAGCTGTGTTCTTTATTTGCTAAACTTCGGCATTCTTAGACCTGAAGTTTTGTTTTGTGTCTCTATATTCTAAAATTATTTTGTTGTTTCTATTTATATACTAGAGGGTAACGAGGGAGGTTAAAATCCATGCAGAAGAAGAAAGGCGCATGATAGCGAAAAAAGTTGTTGAGGAGTTTTAACGGGATGAGCGATCTGCTATTGTGGACGAGGTTTTGAAAAAAGTCAAGGTAAGCTTATTTATAGAGAAGTCTTTTTTCCTGCTAATGTTATTCAGATTCATCATTGTTAGTAAGTTTTGGTAGGAATAGTTTGATGATAAGTTTGAAAAGTTATTTAAGATTGTTGACAAATCAAAAGGAATGGATGATGGCGATGCAGATTCTGATTTGATGAACTATCGACAATATGATAGGATTGTCGCGCCCCCTTTTTTCTCGCGAAATCGGGTTCCGACATTCATTTGGAGAAACTCCCTTCCTTTTGGGAGAGGGGTATGGAAAGTGAAGAGTCACCACCTAACAGATTCATGGTGCGTTAGGGAACCTAATGCAAATAACTCATGAAAATCGGTCTACGTTGCTAGAGATTAGGTAAGGGCTTGAAATTACCTTGAGGGGAAGGTTTTGGGAACCCCTCGACGTCAACAATGGTGGGTCCCGACAAAAACTACTTAGTAAATTAGTCATTTAATAGATAATCAGTCTAAGCACACATATGTAAGAAAGATGAAATGAGTTTTAAAGGTAAGCAATACGAGCACACATATATAAACAAGATAAAGGAGTCCTAAGTTATTTAGCCTATAGGATCATATCCGTACAATGCCCAGTAATCATTCCTCAACTAGAGGGGTTACACGTGACATTAGCGCACAAGTCATCATATCCTTTTACTACCCAATTGCCCTCCCCTTAGCGGTTATAAGCGATTTTAATTTAGACGGACTCTAAGCATGCATTACCGGTCCCTTCCTGGTGGCCCCAGAGGTGCTGAGGACCTCTAAATTTTAGGTAGTTCTAGACTCTCCTAAGGTATTTAAAGGGAAAATCTAAACGAAAAGCAAGAACAAATAGGACATTCACGTAAGGAACAATTAAAGGCTCACTTTTACCTCCTCAAGTATGCAGACAATAGCACGTCTCAAACAACAAGATTTTAGACATTTCAAAGTCCTAAAACAGGATATCTATGTGAGCATGAAAACAAACTATATGAAATATCTATTAAAGAAAGGCAGTGGAGACCTAATTAGTTTGCCAACTGATTTTTAGGACTTGCTGAATCTGGGCAGTTCACAAATAATTAAACAAAGAAAAGTTTTACCACTTTTATAAGGCCTTAATTACCTATAGGCTTGCCTAAGAGTGGTTCAGGGATACCCTATAACATGCTGTCTAAACACGCAAATAAAATTCTGGAAATTGACTAAAGGAGATCAAACAATTTGTGTTTTTATACGTCCTATAAACATGCTTGTCTAGGTGCTGATGGCTGCTTCTAAGAATCCTTATACACATGACGGTTACTGATTTAGGCGATGTAGAGATGGTTTAAAGAGAATGAAACACAGTCCTAAAGCAGGATTTCTAATGCACATAAATAATGGACATCTTATTAAGCAAAATTATAGCAGTAACTTAATAACATGATTTCTAGGTGATCATAATTATGCAGAAGCAGAATTTTGTGATAGTGAAGTATTGAGCTATTACATGTTTTCTAATATGCAAAACCAGTAAATGTAATTTTCCTAAAGCAGGATTTCTAATGTAAATAACACCATAGTCCTACAATATGATCTCTAATGCAAATAATCATAGTATAAACCTAAAGCATGATTTCTACCCAATTTCCCCAGAAAAGTCATATAAGTAATCCCTCCCCTTTTACTAATTTCCCTAATATCTGTTTACAAAGATACATATTACAAACCAGAATTGAATGGGTTACATAAATATAAGCTATACTATAGGGAGCCTGCAGATAGGCCCAAAGCAAACCTGGAGACACCGGTTCTTCAAAACAATCTCAGATACCAAGAATCTCATAGCCAATATGGTGTCCTGGTGTGTCAATGTTCCCTAAGGTCCTCAGGGATCCCGGACAATGCTCACACCAAGATCCTTTGAATAGGGAAGTGATTATGTGTAGTGTGGAAAAGTCCATCCCTAGTGTGCCAGAGTTTGGAGGAATCTCAGGGATTTCTAGGCAGTACACATACTGGATGGGAAAAACTTAAGAATCTAAGAGTAGGAGTGAGAGTGCTAGACATAGTTCTGAAAGAGCTTTTTAAAGATAGTGTAGAGATAACAGTTTTTAGGAGTGAAAAGGTTTTCAGGAATAGAAATAACTTTAGGAAAAAGCCAAGAGTGAAAAAAAGTTTTTGAAATCAATTCTAAAAGAGCAAAGATTCAACATAAAACCACACAAACTCAGAGTGCTTAGACTCACAACCAGTTTTTACAAAAAGGGGGTCAAGGGGTTGGGAACATAGAGAGCTTCACATCATAAATGCATGAACAAGGTCTAAGGGGAGCATATGGAACAACAATTGTATAGAACAACTAGGAGTCTACTGATTCAGGAACTTAACAAGTCAGTCATGGTAAAAGGTAATTAAAACATAGAGACAGAGCATGGGAATAGTCATGTTGAAGACAGGGGTGCATTAATCATACCAATCAAGATCAATCAAATACATTAGAAGGCTAAGAAACTAACATGAGCATACTAGTTGGGGGGAGTAAACGGGAACTGGACAAACATGCAAACAAAACAAATGAGATCTAGGCATGCTCGGTTACCCACTGGAGATGAAGAGGGTAAAACTTAAACATACTGGGTAAAGCAGTAAAAAGGAAGACAATCAAGTGCATAGCTAATTAACCACCGCAAGAATAAGCATGTATTTACAGAAAGGAACACATGAAGCTAAGTTTCAGAATTGAACTAGAGACATACCAGTTAAGGAAACAAAGTGCAGAATGTAAAGTAAGTAGAGTTCCACTGTCTAGCCTTGGCTTTCAGCCGGCTAGCCCAATGGTTGGCAGAAGTAGCAGAGAAAGAAGAGAGAATTTGAGAGTGTGTGTGTGTGTTCTGAACTACTATTCGTGTCCTTTAAAGAAACCAGAATGAGAGTTTATATAGTATTCGGCAGAGAAGACAATTAAGGCAAGAGAAATTTGAGTTCACAAATAAGGAAAGCAAATACAATCGGCCAGTTAATTGGAGGCTAAACTTGATCAAATAATTCAACAGAATCCGAAAAACATCCCCTAAATTGGGGAGAATCAATTAATAGCTCAATTAGGGGTTCAACAAGGTAAATAAATCAATCAAAGACCGTCTAGAAACAATTAAATCCCATAAATCAGATTAATAAACTAATTAAGGCAAGTAGTACAATTAGGAGTCACAAATAAGGGAAATAGGTAAAATCACAGGGAAATATTAATTTCAACAGAAAAAATATGATTTGAACCCTAATAAAATCAGTCAATCTCTTTTAATTGACAGAGATAAAAAATAACAGGAAAATATTGAAATAATTAATGAAAAAGCAGAAACCCTAGAGTTTAGAACATAGACAGTCAAGCAAACGACGAATAATGGGATCAAACACTCAAACTTCCTTTAGAAAAGTTTTGCAGAATTGCAAAGAAGAGAAACCCTAGTTTAAGAACATTAAAATCGATTAATAATAAAGAAAAACAGAAGGTTTTCAAAGAAAAATACCAGATAAACTTAAAATCGTCTCAGATCTACAAGGATCTGAATAGACTCAAGTTGAAAGAGATTAGGGTTTTGTAAAAATGGATCAAGGTGAGAAAAAATCTAGTTAAGAACCGGAGTTTCAAGCCATAATCATAAAGATAACAATACTCACAAATATAGCGATGAACACAAGGAAGGTTCATCAAAAATAAAGTGTTTAGGTCGACTCTGAGTTAAGTCCTTTGAGATTCGTTCAGACCACGAAGAAATCGAATAACCAGAAGAGGTAAGAGGTCGGCAGGAGGCCTAAACCACAGAGAAATCCCATGGAACGAGGTGTTTTCTAGTGATGGCGGCTAGGGTTAGGGGAGAGCTTGAGAGAGAATGAAAGAGGGAAGGGGGGGGGNCGAGTGAATAGGGTTTGGGGGTTGAAGGGTAACTAAAAAAGGAAATGGATCCTCCACCGTTGATCTTCTGAGATCAACGACCAGGATTCCATCTAGGGTTTGGGAGGGTTTAAGAATTGGGTTTGGGCTATGATTTAAATTGGGATGGGGGTAATAATATGGGCTAAGGTCCGAAATTAAACCAAATTAAAAGAGGCTACTTGTTAAATACCCATTTAACTGATAAAATAATTTGTAAAAAATAGTTAATAAAAGATAAAAAATAAGTTTTATGCATAAAATTCATATGAAATTATTACCTAATATTACAAAAATACCAAAGGTCATTTTCTTGTAAGATAAGGTAATTATGCACTCATGGACGATTACTGCAAAGTTATTGCAATTATAACCCAAAAATGTAAATGTGGCTATTTGTGAAATAATTTAAGCTTAATATAAATATAGACAACAAAAATTAAACCAAGGAATGTTATAAAGTCACTTGTGAAGCAATTTGTAATTATTTATGCGAATAAAATACTGGGATAAATTAATTAAAAATCCCTAAAAATGTAGAAATTATGGGAACATATCGATTGATGTTAATGCATAGTTTTGAAGGTGTATATATGCATTTAAAAAATATTATAGGGAAAAATTATGTCACGACCCAAAATCCTAACCGGGGTCGTGATGGCGCCCAACAGCGAGGTCAGGCAAGCCGACTCTTAATTTACTAAAGGTTCCTTCTTATTAGATTAAACACTTTAAAATATACTTAATTTTTAAAAGTTAAAACATGATTCGACAAGGATAATAGCCAGTTTTAATCAAAACAATGATCAACAGGAATGAACCAATATATACATATATATACAGACCCGTAAACAAAATAACAACTACGTGTGTGCCAGGAGCTAGTGTCACAAGTCCTACGGGCATACTAACAGAATATACAAAACATAATATTCAATCCCATTGTCTGAAAGAATTAGAAGGGAAATAAGCAAAAGAAAACTCCAAGGTGTTGCCGAGGATCGTCAGGAGAAGCAGCTCACCG
>MDKJ01338206.1:0-26950 GCA_005239525.1 Nicotiana knightiana
ATATATATATATATATATATCTATGAGTTTCAGGCTCGATATTTGAGGTCCAGTAGCACCAAACTATCATTAATAATTATGTGTGTCAATTTCAATATTTTTATAATCTTGTGTGTTTGTTTTATAAAGTAAATTATTAATTATTTAATTGGACAGAATATATTTGAGGCCCAGTAGCACCAACCTATCATATTATCTTTCATCTATCAGTATAAGAGATACTTAAACTATAGGAATTTTATGCTAAAATACTCTACATTTTACTACGCGAAAAGACTCTACATTTTACTATGCTAATAAATAATCTAAACTAAAGACGGTGGTAGATAGAATTTCAAACTTGCTTCATGAAACAAATGCAACGGTTCAACATTGTTATAGAGAAGAAAACCAAGTTGCAGATGCCTTAGCTAAAAGCGCATCTATCTCTGGTACATGTATGATATGCCAATCCTTTGAGCATCTACCTAATGAAGCTAAAGGCCCTTTCATTATGGATAAGTGGCAAATGCCTAGTATTAGAACAAAATACGAGAAGAACAACTTTTTTGTTAGTTAAGTTTGTTGTATATATGGTTGACAGTAGAGTGGTAGTTTATCTCTACTGTCCTTTTTTGGGTGATGGCAATCACCAAGTTGTATTTTGTTTTGGAGGTAAGGCCTAGCCCCCCTCATTGATCCTTTTTTGTAATACAACACCTAGACCTCTGTCTGGGTAATTTTATATAATAATAAAAAAAATAACAAATACATTTTAATCATATAACATTCATAAAAATACATATAAAACAGTAAATACATGTATAGCGCAATTTATTATCGCGTTATATATATTTGATCCCTCTTTTTTTTTACACTTATTAACATCACATTTGTCTAAAAACTCCATAATTGGATTTCGGACTCCACCAAATTGCATATAAAACAAAAAGTGAAAAGGGTGAGTAGGTGGCTGCTGTAGGGGATCGATGTGGTCCTTTCTCTGCATGGAACATGGTGCCATCAGTCGTTCAGTATTTCCAGCATACTTTTTTACGGTCAAAAGTTCTCACACACACACACAACGACTCTATCACCTATTTATACTCCCAATGTTCACCTCACTCTCCCTCTCACTGTCTCTTTTCTCTGCCCGCTTTTTCATTTCATCCCTCACTCTACAATGGAAGGGAAACTCATTTCAATTCCATTTCTCCTCGCTTTGTTCACCCTTTCCATTTCTGTATCATCTGTTTCTCTTCAATATCAAACACTTACCCTACGCTCTCTCCCTGAACCTCAATCCCTCTCATGGGCAACCCAAGATTCCAACGACTTTCAACCCCTAAATTCCCAAAATACCCTTGCCCTACAACTACACCACGTAGACATAATCACTCCTTATTCATCCCTATTCAACACCACACCACATGCATTATTCAAACTCCGTCTTCAACGTGACGCCGTTAGAGCAAAACTCCTCTCTAACCTCGCTGAAGCGGCTGCTAACGCCAATGCCACCGTTAAAGACTTCAGCAGCTCTGTTATCTCCGGTCTTGCTCAGGGTAGCGGCGAGTACTTTACACGCATAGGCATTGGTACTCCACCTAAGTATGCTTACATGGTTTTAGACACTGGTAGCGACGTTGTTTGGATCCAATGCTTGCCATGCAGACAATGTTATAATCAGTCCGACCCGGTTTTCGACCCAACTAAATCATCCTCATTTACTGGGCTCTCCTGTGATTCTCCTTTGTGCCGCCGTCTCGACTCGCCTGGCTGTAACAACAAAAACAAATGCCTTTACCAAGTCTCCTACGGCGACGGTTCATTCACCGTCGGCGAATTCTCAACTGAAACTTTAACGTTCAGAAAGACACGTGTCAGCGACATTGCATTCGGTTGCGGCCATGATAACGAAGGTTTGTTCATCGGAGCTGCTGGTTTGTTGGGCTTAGGGAAAGGCAGACTTTCATTTCCGGGTCAAGCCGGTATCCGGTTCGGTAATAAATTCTCATACTGCTTAGTCGACCGGACCGGTTCTCCTAAACCGTCTTATCTCATTTTCGGCGAATCAGCAGTTACTCGAAATACCATTTTTACGCCTCTTTTAACCAACCAAAAACTAAACACATTTTACTACGTGGAGCTCACCGGAATCAGCGTCGGAGGTACTAAGGTTCCAGGGATTACGCCGGAGTTGTTCAAGCTCGGTGCAAACGGTGACAGTGGGGTCATTGTTGATTCCGGCACGTCAGTGACTCGGCTGACCCGACCCGCTTACGTGGCGCTGAGGGATGCTTTCAGCTTAGGTACTAAAAATCTGAAGAGAGCGCCGAATTACTCATTGTTCGACACGTGTTATGATTTGTCGGGTAAATCCATAGTGAAGGTTCCAACGTTGGTGTTGCATTTTAAGGATGCTGACGTGGCATTGCCAGCGTCGAATTACTTGATTCCGGTGAGTAGTGAAGGGAGATTCTGCTTTGGATTTGCGGGTACGGCAAGCGGGTTGTCCATAATTGGGAATATTCAGCAGCAGGGTTTTCGGGTCGTGTTTGATGTTGCGGGTTCGAGGTTAGGGTTTGCTCCACGTGGGTGTGATTGAACTCTGTTCCATAAAACAGTTTGTGGCTTATTTATTTAAGTAAGTAAGTTCATTTTGTTTTCTTGGTCGGATAAATATGTGAAAAAGGAAAAGAGGGGGATTAGGACTTTGCCCAAAAAAGAGGAACATGTTTCACATGTTGTTCGTCTCATTATGTGCTAATGATAGTTTAGTATAGCGTAATCTTATCCTTTGCCAAAAAAGGTGTATATATATCATCTATTAAAGTAATCACTAATGGTAACTTTAGGAAAGTAATTAACCTGTCATATTAGTTTCTTAAGAAAATCTTTCTCAATTTTTGGTTCGTTACTTAAAAAGTGGGACTTCAACCAGTCCACTTGTCCAATAAAAAAATTGTCTCACACAAGTATGACCTATCTCGTGAGACTAGAAAGTAATTCAGGGAACTAGTTAGAACTCATGGAAGAGTGAAAAGTAGGTTAGAGCTGAAATTACAAGGAAACCACAATTCAACGAATTGGCTAATTTCAGCAGGTGGTAGCTATCAACAAGACAAAAGGAGTGTCGTTATATATTATGGTACAGATTTGTTGATCGGTACGGTACGATATTTAGACATTTCGGTTTAATATTCGATTTCTTAAAATGCAATAGAGTGCTGCTATTTGGCTATATTCACATTGGCCCAACGATGGCCACACTGATAAAATACCATTAAAACCCTTGATTTCATATTTGGCTTAATAGTCATTATTTTCCTCCAAAATATTTCCTTCCAAATTAGTTAATAACTATTGATTATCCCAAAATATTGATCCCATAAAATCATCATTCTCTCATGGGAAGATCAAAAGCCTTTGTATGTATACCTAGACTATTACGTATTTTTTTTTAAATAAAATTTATACGGATGGAAAGATCAAAAGCTTTCATACGTATACGTAAGCTAGCCTTAGGGTAAGCGTTTTGTGCGTATATCCTATATCAATAAAATATATATTTTTTAAAATTATTAAAAAATTAATAAACAATGTGTTTGGCTTTAAAAATAAAAGATAACAAAAATATATATAAGTTCTTGAAAATGATGACTACCAAATATGTTATTTAGCTGGCTCAATGAATAAAGAATTCTTTTCATAAAAGTTCTTCCTTATTGTAGTTTCTGAGGATTTCTATAAAAATATCTTATAAAAGAATATTGTTATTTCTATGATCTAATACAAAAAAAAATTAAAAAATATGTAAATAATAATGCCAACAAAGATTTGTCAAATAAAATAAACTAAAAAAATATTCTTTGCCATTTTAGGAATGAAGAGGTTGGTGTTATGCTCGTAGAAAAAATTGATAAGGGAAGATGTAATGCCTAAATGACTTATATTTTTTTACATCAAATAATTTAATATAGAACATAAGAGAAATTGTCATTTGTAAAATAATAATAATAATAATAGTAATAATAATAGTAACAAAAATAATACAATTATTATTATTATTATTATTATTACTATTATTATTATTATTATTATTATGATAATAATTAATAAATGACAATTCCTTTAGAATATAGTTTGTATTATATTGTTTCCTCCTAATTGCTTCAAGTTTGTTTTTTCACGAATTTGTCTGTTAATATTATAACCCATTTTTTCATATGCTAATGCTATTCTTATCAAAACAAATTTATGTATCATATTCAGTTTGTCAATTTGAAAATATTTTTACTTATTTGATGAATACGAAAAATAATAAAATTAATTCTTGTTAAATAGTTAATTCAAAGGCTTAATTATTTGTTCCCAACATAAAAAAAAATTACATATTAGTAGTTTTCACCTAATTCAAATAAGGAAAGATTTATTAATTAAACTTTTAGTTGATATCAAAGTCCTAAATATTAGAAAATTAATTAGATTCTATTACTAAATATTAGAAAAATAATCAAATGACTATTTTGTCCAGTGTGAACTCTAGTTTAAGAGGGTAAAAAAGGCGAACTACATTTCACTAAGGGCTTTCATGCAAATAAAAATATTAATGAGCCACATTTGATTTAAAAAAAATTCTAGAAGATAATTTGATAAGAACTTTTAACTTACATAAATAAATTCACAAGAAACATAGAGATAAAGAAAAGAATACAAAAACATAAAAGCATATCAAAATGAACATTCCAAATATATACGGATGCATGTTGATGCAAAAAATTGGAAAGAAATAATTTTTAGTACAAAGATTTACTATTTTATTAAATAATTACGATTGTTGAATATCTTTCATGTCAACATAGTAAATACCAAAAGAAAGATATTTATTTAATTAAAATTTTACTCCTTTTTAATTAAAATCCCTACACATTAGTAATTTTCAACTAATTTAAATAAGGAAAGACTTAATAATTAAACTTTTAGTTGATATCACAGTTCTAAATATTAGTAGGAAATTAATTAGATTACTATTGCTAAATATTAGAAAAATAATCAAATGATTATTTTGTCTAGTGTAAACTCTAGTTTAAGAAGGTAAAATGACGAATGACATTTCGCTAAGGGCCTTCGTGCTTTTAATATAGTATAGATTAATTTTCGAAAACTTATATGGTATATAAATTCGAGTAACCTTGAATCCTAAGTAATAATTTTGATTATGAAATATTAATGAATTAAGTTATGTATTTTGCATATTTAGTCCCCTTTTAATAATCAATGGTTATTTACTAAGGTTATAATCGTATGGCTTATACTAATTACATCGTTGTGATTCATAGTCATATTGACCGTTCATATAATAGTAAACTAATAATTTCATTCATTAAGGTCATACGTTCGGCCACTAGTTATTCATAGCAACCACACAAGTCCATTGACTAAGGTTATAGTCATATGACCTATGCTAATTATATCGTTGTGCTTCATAGTTATATTGACCGTTTATATAATAACCAATATATAATTTTATTCATTAAGACCATACACGATCACTAGTTATTCATAGCGACATTATAAGTTCATTGACTAAGTTTTTATTCATATGGCCTACGCTAATTACACCGTTGTAATTCGTAGTTATATTGATCGTTTATATAATAACCAATATATAATTTCATTCATTAAGGTCATATGTATCGGCCACTAGTTAATTATAGCAACCATATAAGTCAATTAACTAAGGTTATAGTCATATGACATATGTTAATTACATCGTTTTGATTCATAGTTATATTGACCGTTTATATAATAGTTAATTTATGATTACATTCATTACATACATATCTGCCACTAGTTATTCATAGCAACCATATAAGTCCATTGACTGAGATTTTATTCATATGGCCTATGCTAATTATATTGTTGTGATTCATAGTTATATTGACCGTTTATATAATATCTAATATATAATTTTTTCCATTAAGGTCATACGTATCGGCCTATAGTTATTCATAAGCCTATTGACTAAGGTTATGTTCATATGGTCTATGTTATACATAGCCAATAAATAATTTCATTCATTAAGGGCATATTGACCGTTTATATAGTAGTCAATATATAATTTTATATACATACGTCCATCTCTTTTTAATTTACCAATATTCTTCTATCTCTATTAAACTTTCATGTTGGATAGATTTTACTTGATTTATATATTTTAATTTATGAAATATATAATGAGATATTATCTTAATATATTATTAATTATTTTTAATTATACGATCATGGATGAAAATTTTTGTTACCTTGCACGTTTTGTTATGTTACTTTCAATTCGTCTACTAATAAATTCACAAATTAGTAAAAAACTAGGTAAATACTAATTAGCAGTAGTACCACTATGAATTTAAATGACATTAAATATTTGTAGTTAGTGAAAAAATATTTTACATTAGTTTGTCCCAAATTGACTTCATTTAGTCTTGTATGAGAATCACCTATATTGGTAACAAATTAATATTTTATTTTATGATAATTGAAATTGTAACTAATCATAGTAATAATTTTAATTTCTCAGTAATAAGTAATATTTTTAGTGACGATATAATAATTTTTAACTACAAAATTATAATAATTTTTATAAAAGCAAGGTTGTCACAAATTCATATATTTAGGGACATAAGACTTTTTTGTATATAAAAGGCGATCATTAGTGATAAAATTATAGTTGTTTAACTACGAAATATGTATAACTTTGAAAACAATTGGTATTGTCACTAATTAAACTAAACAATTAATGACAATCGTTTCGTCAGCATTAGTAACTTTTTCAGTGACGAAAATAAACAATCAACTAAAATTTTTAAATAGTTTTTCTGGCAAACGAGTTTGTCGCAAATACTATATATTTGAGGATAAAAATAAATTTTGTTGTTAATATAACTTTTCTTAGCGACCTAACACTAAGTTGTCTTTGTATACCTTTAGTGACCCAATTCTAAAGACGAACCATTGACGATTTTTATTTTCGTCAAAAAAAATTTTTGTGACTAACTATGAGTATTAAGTGACAATAATTTATCATTGATAATCAAATTTGTTGTAGTGGTAGTATAAATGTATACGTATTTCCTCTAGTATACTATGTGTATATATGCATTGAATGCTTTATGAAAAATGATGTAGTTATGCATGTGTATATGTGAAAGAAGTTTTGAGAAGGTAATACAATTAAAATAATGAGAGAGTTGTTTAAAAAAACTTGAATTAAAATAAAAATCTGCTAAAGGGTAGATATGGAAAACGAAAATGCACAATTATCTATTATGCCCTCAATAGTCATGAGAAATTACCATAATACCCTCGGACACTTGGGCCATTATTAGTGCGGCCAAAAATATTTTCCGATACCAATACCTTACCTAGTACAGCTTATTATTGCTGCAAAAACCGCAAAAGTTGAAATTCCCCGCCCCCGTGTGGAAAAAAGCGCCTTATAATGGGGCAATTTGGGGGCAGTTGAACCTAGACGAGTTAATAGGCAGAAATTGATGGTAAGACTGACGCGGCTGCTCAACTAATTGTTTTAAAGAGAGTAAATCGTTTTGACTTCCTTGTCACTAAATGTAAAGGTTGTGTGGGCGTCCCCCAACTGGCAATACTAATTACTAGTACTATGTAAATATTAGAGATCTATATAGTATGGTGACCGAACTATATCGCTATCAGTAGAAGTAGAAGTAGATTAAATCTTCTAATTAATCTAGCAAGTATTGACAACCAGAGCATGCATAGATAGTTCAGTGCTGAAAAATCAAGACAATTATGGTAACATTGAGCCCTTAATGCCTCCAAATAGTGATGTAGGTGATACATCTATGACTATGAGGAATAGAGCATTGCTCCTCTGTTTATACAGGCCTCCACCTCTATGACTATGTGTGACTAAACGTTTTCAGTATTGAGTTAAAGTTGAATCTCCAGATTAATTCTAGGAGGACTCAACCCAAGCATAGAACAAAATGCATTTATGTAAAAAAAATAAAAAATTACATGAGTTCTGTAAGTGCTTTATCTGGAAATTTATGATGTTGGGGAGAAAAGAAAAAATAAATTCACCATCTCGTGGTAAATCCTCCCGTTCAGGTACCTGCTGCTTGGATCACTCAGAAAAGTTAAAGTGTGATGATTTCTCAAATATTTAGGTTTGCATAGATTCTTCATTTGCCAAATTGTCTGCGATCGAATCGATTTAATAGGTATTTCACTTAAATTCTTCAAAATACATTTTACTATTGACGAAAAAAAACATGTAAAAATGGATTAAGCCCGTGAGAAAGATCAGTTTAATTCGCTAATTGAGTAGGGTTCGTATTATAGTTTATTCAGCCCATATAGTTTTAAATCTAAGGCTTTTTGTCGTAGCCCCCATTAGTCTACTGGCCTCATCGGACTGGCTGGCCTGTGTTTCACAAAAAAGTTTTAAACCTTTTTATTAAACTGATTAATGAAAAAATAATGGATGAATCCTAATTAAACGTAATAACTTCTAGTTCTGAAGTGTGAATATGTTGATAAGATGGACCTTGTCTAATATCAATGAATGCAAAGTAAATGTTTAATGACTGTCAATGAATGAAAGAATGAAAACATGCAATAAATGTGGATAAAAGCATTAAATGTTATAAGAAGAAGTTTGTCCCCCAAATGTTAGATGAGTTGGATGATTCCTTCTTCTGACAATAACGTGTGGCAATAGAATATGAAGATAGACAAAGAATTTTTGGATCTTGTGAATAAGAGAGGTATATTGAACAATGTAATCAGCAAACAAGACAAGCTTTTTAGAATGTTCTTGATAGTCAACTCTTTACAATATGTCTCTTATTAGAAAAGTGAAGCCCCCTTTTGTTCCCTATCTCTTCCTATTTATAAGGGATATTTCTAGAAAACCTTAAAAAGTACGATTAAAGGAATATTCAATGGGATATTCTTTTTTCACGGTCCTAAGGCTTATTTCGGCCGTTGCTACTATTCGCCCACTACTTCGACCTCGGCGCTGATCTCTCTCTTGGCGACTCCTCGCTATTGAGCCGATGTCAAAATATTTTGGCCGTTGCTACTATTCGCCCTCTACTTCGACCTCGACGTTGATCTCTCTTTTGGTGACTCCTCGCCACTGAGCCGTTATCAATTTCGACCTCGGCCACATCTCGTCCATTTACGTCCAATAAGCTTAGCATAATTTTGACCCATACAGTTATTCCCTCCGCTTGTTGAGGTCGTCCTCTTGGATGTCCTCGATGAGCAGATTTAATTTGCAACCTGTAAAAAAGAGTTCTGTCGTGGTGACTGAGCTGGATTGGTCGAGGTCGAACTGGTGACGTGTCGCCTCAAGAGCTGTGGTTGGCGTGGCTGACATAGGGTGACGTCATGCCACGCACGTCATCATTGATTATCTTCCCGATATATATATATATATATATATATATGTATAGAACATTAAAAGTTTGCTTTACTTCACTTCCATTACACCATTGTTAAGTTCCCGAAAATATATACAATTTACAATTTGGTGGGACAAGAGTTCAAAAGAAATACAATATAATCCGCTGACCCACCCTTCCAACACCCATACACAACCCACGTAAATGTCTACGGAGCCTCTAAGGGTACAAAAGACAGTTATGATAATGTCGGCAACAAGGCCCAGGCTATACATCATAACGCGTAAGCATATAAACAAAAGATGTACTACATGACCCTTGGAAGAAAAAGGGGGCTCACCAAGACCGCTGAGAAGGGGATGCACCACTAGCTACGATTGACACTGTCTGCTATGAAACCACCTACATCCATTCAAAGATGTAGCGCCCCTGGCGAAAAGGGACGTTAGTACTATCGAATAGTACTAGTATGTAAAGCTAAACACCAACCTTAGTAGAAGAAACAATGAAACAAAAAGGGAAGACAATCATGTTGTACAATAAAAGCTTCAAACACATACTAAAACATCAAGTAGGTGATCACATAAGTTCTCGGTTCAATGTTTCATCTTATTAGGTTGGTAATCTTAAAGCCACGTGTCATAATCCACAATACCACCGTGTTCTTACACGGAGTCCGATCTCGACCCGATCGGCTAGGTCATCTCATTTGTGACATCAACCATATCCACAATTCCTATCATCATTTTCAGCATAATTACCACCATATGTGCGGCATGGCGTCCGATCACGACCCGATCGTCTAGGACATCTCACTTGAGACATCATCCATATCCACAATTCAAATCATCTCACTTTACATTTCCTTCCCATCTTTTGATACATTGGCACGGGGGGCTTTATTTATTAAATCGTTCTTAGCTCTTGGTCGTACTTTACATTTTTGAGTTTGCCACTTTTTCATATTCGACATTATTATCACATCAATAAGATCTATCATGTAAAGCATTTGCACACCTAAGGAGGAAGGCTTGGAAAATCTTAAGCACACATAGGCTTTTCATACAAATTGGCATAACACCGCTCATTCGATTTCTTGACATGAATTCTTAACCTTTCTCAACACATATTTCACCCTTTTTGAACAGATCCTCAAATAGGCATGATGACATAATAAACATTTAGAGAAACTATTGAACATGAATCTTTCAACACAACACATCAGGGCAGACAATTCTAGCATGATCCACTTAGGGGCTTACACTGATTTCATGAATCACCAAGGGTTCAATTCTAAGAAGTGGGGGTTTTAGCCATACATACCTCAATTGAACTTTCTTTAATTTCTGCAATAAGTTTGGAACCTTAGCACCTTCAATCTATTTTAGGGATACAACAAGTTGAATAATAAACTAGAAGGATGATCAAGATTATAGCTTATTTGAGCACTCTATCGACACTATGTGTTTATTGAGGTTTTATGGTTCTTTTCATGAAAGATTACACCAACCCATTCTCCCATTATTTCCTATCTTTGCTTTAAAATTCTCTATTTTTGGCTTATAACTCCCCCACAGCTTCTAGGAACACATGCATGCAATGTAATCACCCATATTCCCATGAATTATCCCCCTAATGGCCCATTATGGCTATGTTTTGAAATTAAGAGCTGGGATAGATGCCTCACTTGAATATCTTCAAAGATTTAGCAAGGTTTGGTGGATATTAGTGTGAAGGTTGATCTCTCTCTCTAAGAACTCTCTTCCTCTCTATTAGAACATCAGAAAATAACTCAAAGTGGTGTATAACATGTATTTTTAACAGAATAGGGTCGGATTTTAAAATAAGAAAAATGGTGCCCCGACACAGATCCGCGGTCGCATATGCGACCGTATAACGGCTATGCGGCTCGCAAAATGACCGCAAAAGTATCCCTCAGGGGCATGAATTTTATTCCTAGATCTATGACCAGTATGCGGTCCACATACCTGCTCTGTGGTCGCATAATGAACTGCAGAACCTCCCTTCGCAAAATTCCAAAGGCGATTATGCGACCAATATGCGGCCGTAAAATGGTTATGCAGTAGCATAATTGGCCGAAAAACTGACCTCAAATTTGGCCAAATTGACTGCCTCACTCTACGACCAATATGTGGTCCACAGAGTGATTATGTGGCCGTATAGTGGGCCACATAAATGCACTCTTTACAAATTTCCTTTAACTCAACAGCGTACGGTTCAATCCAAAAAGTCTGAACCGCGAAATTTTGAGTTTATAGGTAAAATTTTACGAGGCCTTACACTTTGCCTTGATTTGGGCACCGCAATACCTTATAAATAGAGGAGGGGGAATTCAAAAATTAAAATTTCACACTTTCTATCATATTTGCACCTTGTTTGTTCTTTTGCTTCTTCTCTAGTTTCTGTTTCCTTCTGCTCCTTTAGCTCTATTTTCTGATTTTTTTCTCCCGTCAATAATCTTTCTTCCAGCTCTGCTGTACACACGTTACTGTTAAAAATGACAAACTCGTCTACTTCTTTCGATTTAATCTCTGATGCCACCCCATTTTTGGTGGCCATGCCTTCTGGTGGCAGCGAGCCCACAGTTGCAGAAGACGGAAGTTTTACCACCGTAGAGGAGGTGGTTCTTCGGAACCCGTCGATCAGAAATGACTTTCCCAAGGAACCCGCCCCTGCTCCTAAACAAGTACTCTTAGATATGGTTCCGAGTCAGATATTCGCTCTCCGCTCTAAATCCTGTATCCCTCCTCACGTTGATATTGTTCTGGTGGGGAACAACGTGATACAAGCCCACCGGCCCAAGTACTGCGCTTTTTACGCCTACCCATTTTTGGTGGGTTACTTCCTTCCTCTTCCCCCATTAACTGAGGAGTTCTGCCGCTTCTACCGCGTCTGCCTGGCGCAACTTTCCCCTTAATTATATAAAGCTTTTTTGATGTTGGCGAAGTTCGCTGAGTTGGCCGGCTGCGGAGTCTCCATCCGTCATCTACTGCATCTCTTCTTGCGTAGTTTTTACAAAGGCACACTGATTCACCTCCGCCACCGAGGAACTAAAGGGTTGGTGGTGGGGATGGATGACAAAACGAACCGTCGATTCTGGTACAACTACTTCTTCATCAGAACCGAGCACATAGTGTCATATCCAACCGGGTTCCCCGAGTAGTGGAACTTCAACCGTTAGGGTCTTCTATCATATGTCATATGTTGCTTATCTTCCCTTTTCTTCTTTGTTTTGGTTTTTGACTTCGCTCATGGTTTTATGCTTTCAGCTGAGAGGTGCCCACCTTCCCTGGTTTTCGACATTGAAGATTGGGTAACTCACGTTTTACCGCATACTATGGGAATCCGCGACCGGGCGTCCTTTAACAAGAGTTTCGGACCCAAGTCATCGACCGGTAAGTCTGATTCTCAACTTCACGACCCTTCCGTCTACGTTATGTCCTATCACCATTCGTTGTCGCCCCTTAATGTGATCTTCTTTGTGTTCCAGATCGACGAGCCTCCAAGAAGGCGAAGGCTCCGGTGCCCATATTCCGCCAGGAGGTCGCTTCGGCTGGAATGTAATTTGTACTGGCCGAGTCTGTACGAGGAGGTCAAACTTGAGCTGCATCGTTAGGCGATTCCGCTCCTCTAGTTGCTATTACAACGGATGAGATCTCGACTCAGCCCATCTTGCACCTAATTGATGAGTCGTCTCAGGGTGAGGAGGAAGCAGTGCCGAGGAAAAGACAGTGGGTGGGCGATGGAGAGGTCGATGCTGAGACGGAGGGACGACTTGCTCTAGGGGGAGTCGATGCCTTTACTCGACATTAAGGCTGCTACCGTGCCGGATATCATCATGAAGGGAAGACCGTCCGAGGTTTATGAGATTCGCGATAGGGGGAGCCTACACGGACAGTCGAGGTTGATTCATCATTAGCAGATAGGAGACATAGAGTTGTCCCTATGGAAGACGATGGGTCTGGCTCTGATATCGACCCTGATGAGGTGTAGGCTTTTGAGGAGAGATTTACTCGGGTGGAGATAAGGACAGAGGGTCCTGATCAGCACATAGTCTTCCTCGTGGACTATAACCTCTTGGTCAACTCTGAACGGGCGGCACCGACATTTTCTCCTTTATGCGCAAAAGCTGAGAATAAGACGTTGCAGACGCTGAGAGATGCCAACCTGTCTCTGGGTATATCGGGCATGGCCTTGTGAGTAGGTTTTACTTCTCTCCCGTTAAGTTTGTCCATTTCATATGTGTTGTTTACTCTCGCTGACTTGCCTTCCTTTGTATGTTAGACTCTCATCTTGGAGATTAAGCGTGACCAGCGAGAAGAGTAGAGGACGACTCTCTTCAAGAGGATGGAATCCAAGTATAGAGAGTACCGCTCCAAGCATCGAATGCTGGTCAAAATCATTGGCGAGGACGACCAATTTTAGGCATTTCGCGATGAGATGAAGCAGAAGATGTTGAACTGAAGGATAAATATGAGGAGATTATGAGGGCCAATGGCTGAAGTAGCGTGTTGGAGGGGACGCTGAGGACTAAGGAGGAGGAGCTCGAGGTGAGTAAGGGAGTGATGGCTGAGAATGCGGACCTTCAGGCGCAGGTGGTGTCTTTAAGGGTCGAGCTTGAGCAGACGAGGATAGGGCCATCAACTTGAGGAACGAGTTAAGCACTAGCATTGAAGAGTTGAGCCGAGCTGAGAAAACCAAGATGGCCACCGTGGCGGAGGCGTCAGCACTAGGGGGTTACCTCTATGTTTGTAGGTCTGAAAGGGCTAGTGAGGCGGAGGCTTCAGTGCTCAAGGAGGCAAGGTTAGAAGAACGGATTGAGGATTTGGAGGCGAAGCTGTCTGGTCTAAATTAGCAGGTTGTCTCCTTAAGGGTTGAGAAGAAGAAACAACAGGCCTAGCCATCTACTTCTCGTACTTAAGCCGATCCCAGTGAGTCACAAGAGTTGTATGAGATGTGGGTTCACGCTGAGACCCATCTTGACATATACAGGTCTTTGAAGATGGCTGGGAAGGTTTCTGAGGTGGAATTTGAGGATGTTCATGTTAAGGCACGTGCAGCTCATGACGCCTGCGATTACGACTACGGCACGCCCTACGGGGACGATGATAAAGATGCCTTAGATGGGCTTGCCTCAGACCTTTGGTACGATGATGAGTATGCCGATGATGTTGGTGATAGGCGGATGACGCGGCGTGAAGTCTTTGTACTTGATTTTTAGTATTTTATTGTTTTTTGTGGGGGTGTCTCTCAATTCCTTTGTAAAATGTATTGGAATAGAACAATTGAAATGGAACAATTGTCTTTTTGCTGTGTATTTTCGGCTTTTCTTTTTTCCTTTTTCGTTGGTGTCTTCTTTTGTGAGAAAGTCCCTGACTTTCGGCCGATTGAATGTAAGGTTGATTTGGGCGAAGTCGAATATAGATCAATTCGCGGTCGAATGCGGACTTAGAAAATAATTCGAGTGAGTGAGGTCGAATATAAGTTAACTCGAGCGAGGTCGGATATAAGTTAATTCAAATGAGGTCGAATGTAGATTAATTCGAGCGAGGTCGAATGTAAGTTAACTCGAGCGAGGTCGAATGTAGATTCGAGCGATGTCGAATGTGAGTTAATTCGAGCGAGGTCAAATGTAGATTAATCCGAGCGAGGTCAAATTTAAGTTAATTCGAACGAGTTCGAATGTAGATTAATCCGAGAGAGGTCAAACATAAATTAATTCGAACGAGCTCCAATGTAAGTTAATTCGAGCAAGGTCAAATGTAGATTCGAGCGATGTCGAATGTGAGTTAATTCAAGAGAGGTTGAATGTAGATCAATTCGAGCTAGGTCGAATATAAGTTAATTCGAACGAGGTCGAATGTAAGTTAATTCGAGCTTGGTCTAATGTAGATTCGAGGTGTGAGTTAATTCGAGTGAGGTCGAATGTATATTAATCTGCGATGTCGAATATGCATTCTCTACGTTGGCGTGATATGCAAATTTGGTGGAGTTGTGTAAAAATATCGCTTTGTTTATTCATTCATTGGAGAGTATTACATGTTTCTGTTAGGCCCGTACATGCATTCGAGAAGTCCCAGTCTATCTAGTCCCTCCATTGGTCTGCCTGGAGAGGTAATCGATAGGTAGAGCGGTGAATTTAACACCTAAACTTTGAGACGCCCTCTTTGTCGCCTCATTAAAAACCTCCCGATAAAACCCAATTGGGACAAAACTCGGGTGAGGGAAAAAAAGTACGACTTGGAGGATGTCCGTCTTCAGAAGTTGAAGTATTTGAGGTGGGCGACGTTCCAATTGTTTGGTAGTAGCTTTCCCTCCATTATTTCTAGTTTGAATGTCCTTTTGTTTACTGCCGCCGTGATTTTGTATGGCCCGTCCCAATTGGTTCCTAGTTTACCTTTCCGTGGGTCTTTGCTTGCTTGTGTCTTGTCTTTGAGTACGTAGTCCCCGACCTTGAATGGCCTTACTTTGGCCTTTTTGTTGTAGTACCATTCTACTTGCTGTTTTTGGGCTATCATTCTTATGTAGGCCATATCTCTTCGCTCATCTGTTTCGTCGAGGTCTTGCTTTCTGTTCTCGTCATTGCTTGGTCCGCTCTCATTGGAGTATCTCAAACTTGGTTCTCCGATTTTGACTGGTATTACTGCGTCAGTCCCATAGACTAGTGAATATGGCATTTCTCCTGTGCTTGTTTTTGGCATAGTGCGGTATGCCCATAACACTTCTGGTAGTAGTTCCGACCACAGTTCCTGAGTGTCTTCAATCTTCTTCTTGATGTGCTATTTCTCAAAGAATTCGGCGGTCTTTTTTCCGGTTAATTGGGGTCCTTTGTCACAACTAATTTCTTTGGGGATGCCGAAGCGGCATATGATGTTCCTCCATATGAATGAGATAACATCCTGTTCGCGTATTTGGGCGAATGCACCTGCTTCTACCCATTTAGAAAAATAGCCAGTTAAAAGCAAAAGAAATCGTACATTACCTCATCCCGTTGGAAGGGGTCCGATGATGTCCATTCCCCATTTGATGAACGGCCACGTCGATATGACTGAGTGGAGGTGCTCGCCTGCTTGGTGAATCGTTGGAGTGTATTTCTGGCACTTCTCGCACTTTCTAACGAAGTCGACGGCTTCTTTTTTCATGGTGGACCAGTAATAGCTTGCTCGTCTGAGGCATCTCACGATGGCTCAATGGCCGGTATGGGCTCCACAGTGGCCTTCGTGTACTTCCTCGAGGATGCGCCTGGTTTGGTTTGGCCCTAGGCACTTCGCCAAGGGGCCGCCAAACGTTCTTTTGTACAAGTCGTGGTTGATGATGCTGTATCTGACCGCCTGCATTCGAAGCTTCTTGTCTTCTTTTTTGTTTGTTGGGAGCACTCTCTCCTGAAAATATGACAGAATACGTTTGCGCCAATCCCAAGTTAAGTTTATAGTGTGTACCTCAATTTGGTTAATTGTCGAATGGAGGAGGGTGACCGCATTTTCCTTTCCTCTTATGTTCTTGGTGGCTTCTGTTAATTTGGTGAGGCTGTCTTCCTCAATGTTTTGTGCTCGAGGTATCTGGTCGAGTTGACACTCGTCGAACTCGGGCAGTAGCTTATGAATTTTTTTCCTGAGATTTTTGTAGCCTCTGTTCTTTGGTTTGTAAAGTCCATGTGACTTGGTTGACGACGAGTTGTGAGTCACATCGGATGATAACTCGCCGTGCTCCATACTTAAGAGCTAGTCTCAGTCCTGCAATTACGGCCTCGTACTCGGCCTCATTGTTAGTCATATCGGGACACCGTATGGACTGGAGTATGACTTCGCCTGTTGGGACTTCAAGTACGAGTTCCAGCCCAGATCCTGACGCATTGGAGGCGCCATCGATGTACAGGACCCATAGGTCGGGTAATTGGGAGAGGTACGGGAGGTTTCCTACTCGACCTCAGGCATTATTTTGGCGCTGAAGTCGGCGACGAAGTCAGCGAGTACTTGCGAATTTATCACTATTCGCGGCTGATATGTTATATCGTGATCGCTTAATTCAATGATGTTTCTTAAGGGGAAGGTCGTGACCATCGCGATGGGGTGGCATTGAAAATAGGGCCTAAGCTTTCGTGAAGTTACGACCAATGCTAGGGCCAGCTTTTCGAGGTGGGGGTACCTCGTTTCGGCATCGACCATGGTTTTGCTAATATAATAGATTGGAGGTTGAATACCTTTGTTTTTACAGACCAAGACTGCGCTTACTGCTACGTCGGACACAGCTAGGTAGATTAAGAGACGTTCACTAGGCTCCGCCTTGGTGAGTAGCGGGGGCGAAGAAAAATATGCCTTTAATTCTCTTACTACTACGTCCTTTTTTAGTACATTGAAGAATTTATGGCATCTGTCAGAGGATCGTGATTTAAACCTTGACAGGGCGACTATACAGCCAGTCAACTTCTGTACCTGTTTCTTGTTGGTCAAAATTTTAGTTATTCCATCTATAGCCTTGATTTGGTCATGATTTACCTCAATGCCTCCCTGGGACACCAAAAAACCAAGGAACTTCCCAGAGGTCACGCCGAAGGCGCACTTTTCGGGGTTCAGCTTCATGTCGTATCGCCTAAGTATGTCGAAGGCTTCCCTCAGGTGATCAATGTGGTCTTCTTTTCTTTTTGATTTGACCAACATGTCGTCTATATAGACTTCCATTATTTTTTCGAGTTTATCTTTGAACATCTTGGTGACCAGCCTCTGGTAGGTTGCCCCTTCATTTTTCAATCTAAATGGCATGAATCCGTAGCAGTATGTCCCTTGGTGGGTGATGAAGGTGGTCTTTTCCTGGTCTTCCTCCTCCATGAGGATTTGGTTGTAGCCTGAGTAGGCGTCCAAGAAGCTTAATAACTCATGCCATACTGTTGCATCGATGAGTTGATCGATGTGGAGCAATGGAAAGGAGTCTTTCGAGCAGGCTTTGTTTAGGTCCGTGAAGTCTACACATATGCGCCGTTTCCCATTTTTCTTTTTCACCATGACCACGTTGGCGACCCATTGGGGGTACTTTGACTCTTGAATGGAACCGTTGGCGAGCAATTTTTCCACCTCTTCGCGGACGACCTCGTTGATTGCAGCATTGAACTTTCTTTTGATTTTCCATACCGACAAGTAGAGTGGATCAACGTTCAGCTTGTGTGTCACGATGTCTTTCGGGATACCTGGCCTATCTGCATTGGAGAAAGCAAATAGATTGGCATTGTCAGTTAAAAATTTATGGAATTTAACTGGTTCTGTGAGTTTATGGACGATGTAAGCTTTTTTATTGTGATCGCTGATATCTAGTTGAACGGGGTCAAGGTCTTCCACCGTTGACCCTGTGGCTACCACGACATCAGGGTCTTTGATGACATCTTTTTGTTCGTCGGGCTTGGGCCCCGACTTTGGTAATTGCTATGCTCCCGAGCCCTATCCTTTTAACTAGTAAGTGTATGTGCAGTCTTGGCCGATGCGGTAGCATTCCTGAGTTGTGCGCTGTTCACCGCGGATGCTGAATATTCCCCAGGGGGTAGGAAACTTGATGACCTGATACAAGATGGATGGGATGGTCCTCATGGCGTGTATCCAGGGTCACCCTATAATGGCATTGTAAGTTGTGTCTTGGTTCATGACATGGAATATTGTTTCAAGGATGACGCCCCCGGCCAGAATGGGCAGTGTTATCTCTCTGGAGGTTCGTTCAAATGCATTTTTAAAACCTGTTAGTATTATACAATATGGTACTATCTTGTTCCCGAGTCTCATTTGTGTGAGAACTCGAGGATGGATAATACACGCACCTCTCCCGTCGTCTACCTTGATTATTTTTACATCGGTATCTGAAATTCATAAAGTAATGACAAAAGCGTCGAAGTGAGGAAAGGTCAAACCGTGGGTGTCTGACTTATCGAAGATGATACTGTCTTCGAGGTCATCATACTGTTCATGGGTGATCGACCGCTTCAGTTTGTGTGTGGTGGTGAACTTCACATGGTTGATTGTTTCTTCGTCGCCTCTGCCGATGATAAGTTGGATGGTGCGAGTTGGGAAGGGTGGCTTTTGGGGGCCTTGATGTTGTTTCCGTCCACGGGCGAAGTTGGATCTTCCTCAGTCACTTATCAGTTCCCTTAAATGTCCTTGGTGGAGCATGTTCACTACTTCCTATCGCGGGGCTATGCAATCCTCGGTCTTATGGCCCCGTTCCTGATGGAACTCACAGAGGGCATTCGACTTTCTGGAATTTGGGTCGAACTTCATCTTTTGTGGCCATTTCACCTTGGGGCCAAGATTTTCCAGGGCATAAACTATTTCTAAAGAGGAAACACAAAAATTGTGAGCAGATAAAGTGGAGGCATACCTCTTTCGTTTCGGTGAGTCCCCGTCCGTGGCCTGGACAACCCTTCGATTTAGCGGGGAGGTGACAGAATTGCCGCTCTGATATACGGTTGGTGCCTTTCTCGATTGAGACGTGGACCTGCATGATCTCTTCGGCTGTCATTACGAATATCTTTCCTTGATTCTATTTGGATTGATGTTAGCCGTTAAGTTGGACCGTTGAGGTTGTCTTCGTCTACTCTCACCTCCGCACAGTAAACGTTGTGAATTTCTTCCCAGGTGGTGGGAGGGTATTTCATGAGTTTGCTTAGCAACTTTCTGGTCTCCCTCGACCCATTCCTGTTTAACCCGTTTTGGAAGGCTGCTATTGCCATCCCCTCTAATACGTTTGGCAGTCTCATTCTTACTCTGTTGAACTAGGCGAGGAAGTCCCTGAGTCCTTCACCAGGCGATTGTTTGATGGAGAATATGTCATTCACCATGGCTTCTGCTTTCTTGGCTCCGGTATGTGCGTTGACGAAGTTGTTGGCCATTTCTTCGAATGTCTCTATGGAACGTGCTGGTAATTGTGACTACCATGTTAAGGCTCCCCCTGTCAGGGTTTCACCGAACTTCTTCAGCAGCACCGACGGTACCTGCTCTTTTGAGAGGTCGTTGCCTTTTACCGTCGTGACGTAATGAATGATATGGTCTTCGGGATCTATTGTGCCGTCATATATTTTCAGATATGGTGGCATTTTGAAGGTTTTGGGTATGGCATATGGGGATGCCTCCTTGCTGTATGGCTGTTCCACGAACCGACCGACGTCCCATTTTCGCAAAAGTTTCGGGCTGCGTAGTATTTTATCAACCCTTTCTTGGTGCTCCTTCATTTGGTTGCGGAGCGCTTTATTCTCGTTCTCCATTTCTTCCATTTTCTTCAGAATAGCTGCGAGCGCGTCGTTACTTGCATCCGTAACGGTGTGAGTGTTACCTGTTGGGGAAGGAGCTTGTTGCTCGTTGATGATTGTTGTGGTGTCAGCTCGTGTGGTGCTCCTACTCGCCCCTTAAGCGAGTTTGTCGAGTATATTGTTTAGAGTACTTGTTAACCACGCCTCCAGTAGTTTTTTCACTGCTTGCGGCGCTTCCTCTGTTGTGGACGTAGAGGCCCCCTTCTCGTGCGAAACGGTTACACTCCCATGAGGGGGAGGTGAGTCGCTTTGCCTAGGTGAGGCACTCGATGTCACGTTCTCCTTGTCTTCTTTGTCAACCTCGTTGATGGTGCTTAGGAGGTTAGTGGTGACACCCATCACTGCTTTCAGTCATTCATCTCTTTTTCTTACCATCATTGGCTTGTGAAAATAGGAAAAAGATGACTGTTGTTGTTGTTGTTGTTTTAGATCTAGAAGAAACTAAAATTTTAAATAGAAACTACTCACAGACGGCGCCAAATTGTTTGACCAAAAAGTTTTAAGCCTTTTTGTTGAGCTGATTAATGAAAAAATAATGGATGAATCCTAGTAAGACGTAATAACTCCTAGATCTAAATTGTGAATATGTTAATGAGGTGGGACCGTGTCTAATATCAATGAATGCAAAGTAAATGTTTAATGATTGTGAATGAATGAAACAATGAAAACATGCAATAAATGTGGATAATGACATTAAATGTAATAAGAAAGAGTTTGTCACCCAAATGTTAGATGAGTTGGATGATTCCTTCTTCTGACAATAACGTGTGGCACTAGAATATGAAGATAGACAAGGAATCCTTGGATCTTGTGAATAAGAGAGGTATATTGAACAATGGAATCAGCAGACAAGACAAGCTTTTTAGAATGTTCTTGATAGTCAACCCTTTACAATATGTCTCTTATCAGAAAAGTGAAGCCCCTTTTTGTTCCCTATCTCTTCCTATTTATAAGGGATATCCCTAGAAAACCCAAAAAAATACAATTAAAGGAATATTCAATGGGATATTCCTTTTTACGGTCCTAAGGCTTATTTCGGCCGTTGCTACTATTCACCCTCTACTTCGACCTCGACGCTGATCTCTCGCGGCCACATCTCGTCCATTTACGTCCAATAAATTTAGCATAATTTTGACCCATACAGCCTCTGGCATATGAAGTCGAACAGTAAAATGAAGAATTAATCTAAATCAGAGCAATATCTATTAGTTAAACAAAAAATTAAAATAAAATAAAATAATAGAACCTTGAATTAAACTAAAAGAACACAAAAGAGTTTTCGTATTTGCACTTTGAAAATGTATTGCTGGTTCAATAAATTGTTATTTTATGTTGCTGATTGATGAATGTTAAATAGTAAATGATTGCCTATATCTATTCATTCCAAAGGTTATTTATTCATCTTTTCATTTGGTTCAAATTTGGTTCTGGTGATGCTTGTGTGAGTCTTATTTTTGGAGGGGACATGCTATTGGTTGCTGGTTGGTGGGATAATGATGTGGTAGGCTGTCCAAGAGACAAAATAGCAATTGGTGATGGCGGTGGACCGAGAACTGAAGATCCATCACTTTCTTTAAACATCAAATAGGACGTGGCGCGAGTAAAATTATATTGGTAAATAACGACAAGCATTTATTCGCATATAGTTTAAAATTAAGTTTGACACATATAAGAAGTTAAATGAGCATGAAACAACTCGCAGTATGGGTCTAGTTTATTGATACGTTTGAGAAAATTCTACTTAAATCCATTTAATTTTTTTATCGATAAACTTGTGTTCGAAAATCAAAATATTTTGAACACGGATTTTTTCCATATTCATGCAAGAATTGGTGATCAAGGATCCATACAGAGTTGTATGAAATATAATGTAGTACAGCAGCACCGAAGGGTGATGTTTGAAATGATTGCTCAACTTAAAATTGTTAAATCATATTCTCTCTAATAAACAGCAAATTCATTCGGTTATTCGGTTTCTACCCAATAGTTGGAAACATTTGAAAGTTAATATAATGCATAATGATAACATCAAAATCTTTGTTGATATTATCCACTACGTGGAGCTTGAACATCATGAGTAGCTTGGTGTTGTTAAAGCTATAGCTAGTGTCTACGTAACAGAATCATATGGCAAAAAGCTTTTAGGCTTCAAGCGTAAGAAAAATTATGAAAATGAAAGAAAGAGCAAGGAGACCGAAGATCAATCCTTCAAGAAAAGTAACTTGTCGAATTTCGAAAAAGAAACTAACATAACAAGAGAAAAGATAAAAATGAGATGAAGTGCAACAACTATCTACGCTTATTTCTTCTTATTTAAGTTTTCTCTTCAACAACAATGTTGTGAGAAAACACTCTAAAGAGTGTTTCCTATTGTTCTTGACACTTTTATGATGGTTTATTTGTGTTAAAAAATAATAATTCCACTTATGACTATTACGTGGATCAATGCATCATGGCGTACTAGATTTGTCACATATGGCAAAATCAAATAAATAGCTTGTCTAAGGAGAGATATTTGCATTCCTTCTCCATAAATATTATCTTGTCGGAAAGATTATAGAAAAATCATCAGGGAAAGCTAAGAGAGGTGACTTTTTATTGCATTAATCCATTCTGATTTTTGTAATCAATGAATGTGAATGCTATTAGTGTTATGTTGCTTTTTAATAACGTTTATCGATGATTTCATGCATGTTGGTAATATCTATTTGATCTCTCATGAATTTGAAACACTTAGATTGCTTTAGATGCTACATGAATGAAGTAGAGAATCAATTAAAAGCAGTAAATATATATTAAAATGATTAAACATGATAAGGTCCATGATGGTGCATGCAAATTTACCTATCTTCTTTGTAGAAGATGCATATTGACTGCCACTTATACATATTGAATAAAATACCTTCTAAATCAGTTATTAATTTCCTCTTCCTCTGAGCTATGGACAGTCGTAAGCCAAACCTGAATGATCTAGGACCTTGAAATTGTGCTACATAGATGAAAGATCATTTTAGCAAGTTCAGAAAATTGGATTCAAAAGGCAAGAAATATATCTTTATAAGATACTCGAAACATTCCAAAAGTATGTCTTCATTAGTGAATTAGAGGATGGAAGTGTTACTGAAATTGAATCACGAGACTTCACATTTTTTGAAAATAATTTTTCAAAGAAGGGCAAAATAAATAATGGAGAACCTCTTTATGAAATGTTAAATTCAGATAGTCAGCAAATGCCGACTGACACACTTGATAATCAAATCAATCAAGATCGTGTTCTTGATCCGAGTGGGAGTGGGAGTTCTTAATCTCAAATACCTTATGATGAATCTGAGTTTCAACTATGAAAGAGTATCAAGAAATATACCTAAACGTACTTATGATATTGAAGATTATATTTTTCTTGGTATTACAGAAATAGATGAGCCAAATTATGCGCCACAAGATTTTTCGAGCCCTATTAAAAATGAGTAGATAAAAGCAGTAAAAGAAGAATTAAGGTTCATGAGCAACCAAGTCTAAAATCTAGTTGATCTTTTGCTTGGGCATAGAGCTATTCGGAATAAAGTGAATGGATCAATAGATAGCTATAAGACACAATTAGCGGCGAAAGGCTTTGCTCAATGGAATAGATCATGAGAAAATATTTTTGCCAGTTGTAAAGTTTTTCTTAATTCGTTTTCTTTTGGAAATTGTTGCACGTTTGGATGTGGAATTAAATCAAATGGATGTGAATACAACTTTTTCAATGGAGAACTAAATAAGAAAATCTACATGGAATAACCTATAGGTTTTGTTGTTAAAGGCCAAGAAAAGAGGTTTGTAAATTGAAAGATCTATTTACAGTCTGAACAGTCTTCAAGGCAATGGTATTTGAAATTTGACAAGGATATGATCTTGTATGGTTTCACTATGATCAATGAAGATCATTGTCTATGCGAAGAAGTCCAATAGAACATTTGTAATTCTTTCTATTATTTTATTGGTAAAAAATAATTTGGAGTATCTGAAAACTGTTAAGCCAATGCCTTTCAAAGTCATTTGCATGAAAGATATGGGAGAGACAGACGATATTCTTGGAGTTAAGATCCAAAGAAATCGTTTCAAGAAGTTATTGATTCTATCTCAAGAAACTTATATAAAAACATTCTGAACACTTCCGAATGAGTAGTTCAAATCTATAGATACTCCTATAGCGAGATGTGATACTTTAAGCCTCGAAATTTGACCAAAGACTAATAAATGAAAAGACATGTGTCGAGTTTCATAGTCAAGTGTTTTCGGGTACTCGATGTACGCTATAATGTGTACCTAAGAATTTGTTATGTCATAGGTATGTTAGAAGGTATCAATCAAATCTTAGTAGAGATAAGGACTTTTCGATAATCTTACAGATGATTCACTTTATTATAATGGAAATGATTTACTTTTGAGATAGTATACCTATGTGAGAGACGTCATGGTAAGTGAAGAAATAATATAACAATACATACCTACACAATATTGATAGTTGATCATTTTACAAAAAGCAATATCTATGGCTTTAGATTTGCGAAGGATATTGTTTTGACTCCCTCCGATGTCGAGAATTTTAGAACCTGGTGAAGCGTCGACGGAACTACCCTCATGTTGTGGATCCACGGCTTTCCGAACAGGGTGTTATACCTCATATCGCCCTCGATCACATGAAACATCGTCTCTTGGATGGTCCCGACCATGTTCACTGGCAAAGTTATCTCGCCTTTGATGGTTTCGCATGATATGTTGAAGCCGTTTAGTACTCGGGCCGCGGGCACAACTTGATCCTGTAGGCCGAGTTATTCTATGAACCTCGATCGAATGATGTTGGCCGAGCTACCCAGATCAATTACTTATTCATAAGTACATATATTACCCGTGCATCATTATGAGGTTGTATGACTCCTTCTGCGTCCTCGTCGTTGAAAGACAAGATTCCTTCTGGTACGTAATCTCGAGTTCGCTTCTCCCTTGTGATTGACACCTTGGTGCGTTTTAATTCTGGTCCTTGGGGAATATCGATCCCTCCAACAATCATGTGAATAACGTGTTGCGATTCTTCTTGCTCATTCTGTCTATTGGAACCTCTGTTTCTGAAGTTATTCTTGGCTCGATCACTTAAGAATTCTCGAAGGTTCCCGATATTGAACAACCGGCTACTTCCTCCCTCAGATGTCTGCAATATTCTGTTCTATGGCCATGGGTGCCATGATACTTGCACATCTGGTTGGGATTTCTCTGGGCTGGATCGGTCTGCAGAGGTCGAGGCCATCTAGTATCCTTGATGCATCCGATAGCCGATACAATGGCAGATGCATCAACGTTGAAGTTATATTATGACAATCGTGGTGCTTCTTTGGGCCCGACATTCCTTTCGAAACCATTCGTGCTCATGAGCCCTCGAGATATCCGGCCTCGATTATTTCTTATTTCACCTCGAACAGGTTTGCGCCCAGGTCCATTGCCTCTACGATCTCCATTGTATGGCTGGTAACGATCCCTGTTCGATCGTGGTTCTCGATCGATGTCCCTTTTAACTCTCTCGACGGGCCTGATCGGATAAACGGACCCAGAAGGAGTCCCCAGCTGGTCGTTTTTGACTCTAATCTTCGATTGGTACTGATTATGAACATTGGCCCAGGTAACAACTAGGTATTCAATCAAGTTCTTCTTCAACCGTTGTGAAGCCACTGGGCTTCGTACATTTAGTCCTTGAGTGAAGGCTTGAATGGCCCAATCATCTGTGACCGGCGGTAGATCCATTCGTTCCATTTGGAACCGATACATGAACTCTCTGAGCATCTTGTTATCTTTTTTCTTTTCCTTGAAGAGGTCCGACTTCCTAGTCTCGAACTTTATGGCTCTGGCGTGTGCTTTAACGAAAGAGTCTGCAAGCATGGCAAAAGAATCAATGGAGTTGGGTGGAAAATTATGGTACCATATCAACGCTCCCTTTGATAGGGTCTCCCCGAATTTCTTCAATAATACGGACTCGATATCGTGTACCATATCAACGTTCCCTTTGACAGGGTCTCCCCGAATTTCTTCAATAATACGATATCGTGGTCCTTCAGATCATTCCTCTTAATCGCACATGTATAGGAAGTGACATGCTCATTGGGGTCGGTTGTTCCATTATACTTGAGAATTTCTGGCATGCAGAACTTCTTGGGAATTGGTTTATGATCCGCACTCGGGGGGG
>ML426246.1:0-12090 GCA_005239525.1 Nicotiana knightiana
CCACCTGACATTTGATTTCGGTGTGTCAGGTCACCGTTTTTAGAAATACTTTTTCCTTTTAAAGAACTTAAGACTCCAAAGTAAGTTTGCAACAGAGATTCAAGGTAAGGGAGTTCATTTGACTCGGGGAGAAGGTGTTAGGCACTCCCCTAGTCCCCTAACTAGTACGGTTGTGTACATGATCAAGTTGGCTTTAAAGAATACTCAGATTGAGGTCTAAAAATACAAAACAAAATAAACAATCAAAAGAGGCTCGAGGTCGTCCCCACCTAAAAAATAAAAATAGAAGTAAAATAAAAATACTATGCTACGTTTTTTCAAAGTGTTCCATCAGTGGCCTTCAAATACAAATACTTTGGGGCATACCCTGGGTAAAAATATATACAAACTCTTCGGGGCATTCCCCTAAATATAAACTAACGGGAACGACCACTCACCTCGAATAAAAGAAAGAAAACCTAAAACTTGCCTACCCAAGTGTGGTCGGCCTAAACATGCTACTAGCGACGATAAAATGATAACGTAAAATTAAAATTGATATTAAACTTAATTTGCATGGGTAAATTGCGACCAAAACTCAAACACGTTTCAACCCCAATTAAATAGATTCTTATCTCATTCAGTATCACTCCCCCGACCCAGTACAATACTTTTAATTCAAACCATCCACGTTATTTATTTAATTACTTTAACTAATCCCAGCAACCAACCATGTAAACTCCAAACAAAGATAATTCTATGTAGCAGAGAACAATTTCATACGCAGCAGAAATTTCAAATCACACAAACAAACTAAATAAACTTCCAAAAAACATATTGAGAAAACTAATAAGATAGAGGGAAAGAATAGACCTCGAATATATTTTGTGATCCGGAATCTAAACTCGACGGACAGAAACTCACCAAAATCAAACAATCAGTAAAATTACAACCTTCAACCGGACTGTATTTCAAAAAAGACTCAAACATATTTGTTGAAATTTGAGTACGAATCGATCTCTCCAAAATCAAACTCCATGGTTTTGATAATGAGGCGAGCAGAGGCGGCTGGAATTGGAGTATGGCTGCTTGGTGGTGGAAAATTTGAGAAGGATATGAGTGAGAGTGGCCGCGTTTGATTTTTCCGGCGACAGCAGCAGTGAGCAAGTGGACCGGCGGCAACTTCATTTGCTCTTAGTTTTTATTTTTATTTTTATTTTTATTTATGTGTGTAAGGAAGAAGGGCTGGTGGCGGCGGATGAAGGTAGAGATGAGGGATGGGCAACTGGTGGTTATTTCTTTGAGAGGATGGAGTGTGTGCGGCGGCAGTTGTTAGAAGATAGGAGGCGCTGTCAGGTTTTCTGGCGACGACAGAAGGGAAGTTGGCGGCTGATTGGGTTTGGGATTAGGTTTAGGGTTTGGGAAATATTAAGTTTTTATATGGAAATGGGGAGGAATTTTGGTCGTTGGATTTAAGAGGGTGAATAGCTAGGATTGAAAGAAGGAGTGGGGCGGGTTAGTGGGTTTGGGTATGGGTTTGGGGCAGATTTGAAGAATGCGGAGATTGGGCTGCACATATTTGGGCTCTTTTCATCCGAATTTGGGATCCACATTTGGAATTTTTAAATTTTTAAAGTCCATNGTTGGATTTAAGAGCGTGAATAGCTAGGATTGAAAGAAGGAGTAGGGCGGGTTAGTGGGTTTGGGTATGGGTTTGGGAGGATTTGAAGAGTGCGGAGATTGGGCTGCACATATTTGGGCTCTTTTCATCCGAATTTGGGATCCACATTTGGAATTTTTAAATTTTTAAAGTCCATTAACTAACAAATCCAATCTCTTTATTAAACTATTAAAAATAAAATTAATTCCAATTATCTAAGTAAACTATCTCATAATATGAAATATTATATATAAGTAGAGTAAACAGGTGAAAATCAAAGTAAAAATGAGAAATATATTGCTATAAAATATTAATGGCCTTAAGTTTAAAAATAAGAGAATATATAATGGGCTATTTAAATATATATTTTTTTGTGTTTTCGAATATATGTTTTGAAATTAAAAACAAAAATAAACTCCAATTGTATAATGAAATCGAGTGAATATTTTTAAAATATTAATATACTACTAATTAAAAAAAATTGTGCGGGTCAAAAATTACGCGTCTACAGAGGTGGAATAAGTGATGCGTAAGATGTGCAGGGGCAGAGCAACAGGGCCAGACAAAATCCTGGTGGAATTCTGGAAGATCGCGGGGCGGGAAGGTTTGGAGTGGCTCACTAGGATTTTTAATGTTATTTTTAAGGCAAAGAAGATGCTTGAAGAATGGAGGTGGAGTACGATGGTTCCGCTTTACAAGAACAAGGGTGATATCCAAAATTGCAACAATTATAGGGGTATCAAGTTATTGAGTCGCACAATGAAGGTTTGGGAGAGAATGGTGGAGGCCAGGGTCAGGAGGTGCGTGTCTATTTCTGATAATCAGTTTGGATTCATGCCATTCATCTGGTAAGGAGATTAGTGGAGCAGTACAGGGAAAGGAAGAAGGATTTGCATATGGTGTTTATTGACCTTGAGAAGGCATACGATAAAGTTTCGAGGGAGGTCTTGTGGAGGTGTTGGAGGTTAGCGGCGTTCCGGTAACATACATTAGGGTGATTAAGGATATGTATGATGATGCTAAGACTCGGGTGAGGACTGTGGGTGGTGCTCGGACCATTTCCCTGTGGTGATGGGGTTGCACCAGGGATCGGCTCTTAGCCCATTTTTGTTTCCTTGGCGATGGATGTACTATCTCGTCACATCCAAGGGGAGGTGCCTTAGTACATGTTATTTGCCGATGATATAGTTTTTATTGACGAGACGCGTAGCGAAGTTAACGTGAGGTTGGAGGTTTGGAGACAGCGTTAGAGTCTAAAGGTTTCAAACTGAGTAGAACCAAGACAGAATACTTGGAGTGAAAATTCAGTGAGACCCATGATGCAGACGTAGAGGTTAAGCTTGATGCTCAAGTTATTTCCAACAGAGCGAGTTTTAAGTATCTCGGGTCTATTATCAAGGGTAACAAAGAGATTGACGAAGATGTCACACATCGCATCGGAGCGGAGTGGATGAAGTGGAGGCTCTCTTCCGGTGTTCTATGTGATAGGAATGTACCGTTAAGACTTAAGGGTAAGTTTTATCGAGTGGTGGTTCGACTTACTATGTTGTATGGGGCTGATGGCCAGTCAAGAACTCCCACGTGCAGAAGATGAGAGTAGCTGAGATGAGGATGTTGAGATGGATCTGTGGGTGTACCAGGCTATCCGAGACAAAGTGGGAGTAGTCTCCGCGGAGGACAAGATGCGGGAGTCGCGGCTAAGATGGTTCAGACATGTAAGGAGAAGATGTATTGATGCACCTGTCAGGAGGTGTGAGAGGTTGGACATGGAGAGTGTGAGAAGGTTCTTTTTCTCTAATGACACATTCATGGTGTTAAACTTTGTTGGTGATCATGTAGCTGTGTTTGTTGGAATATGAAGCCAAAATGTAAGGGGTAAAAATAGAAAAAAAAAAAAAAAGAGTAGTGCATGTTTTAAGTGTATCATATGAGACCGTAGCTCAAGTTAGAGCACATAGTGACTTCTTGTGTATCTATAGGTAATTGCTGCTTGTGGCATGTCACTTGAGATTTGTTCATTTTTCACATATCTCAAGCGTTAAGGATTTGTGAATCTCTATGTGCACTAAAATAATATTAATTGTCTAATAAATTCCCTCATCATCGGATCCCTATAAATCATTTTGCATTTTCTATATATTTATATTAGATATTTATTAAATACTTATAAATATTTAATTATAAATTCAGTAACTAAAATAAAGTTCAATAGTATTTATTTGGAATCCATAAACTTTCAAATTCTGATTTCGCCGAGGTGACATGTTAGTCTTGTTAATTTTAAAGTTTGCACTAATCCTCCTTTCCCAATATAAGATTCCAATACCTCAATCTAGATAATGGATTAACAATCATAAAGAGATTACAGGCTGCAATAATGAAAGGTGATGTTAGTATAAAATATTCACTGAAGAGATACAGCCAACCTCCAGCATCCAGATGCAGAAATCTCAAACTGCTATTATACGACAATAAAACTTGATGCGGTATATCTTAACAACGTATTGGTGTTATAATTATTCAATATTTTCCCAAGTAATTCTTATAAATTTCAATCATATACCGAGAAATTTTTACCATCAACAGCCTAAGAGTAGTAACCTAATGATCATTGACTAATAAAAATGTAAGTTCTAAGATTATAGAATACTTCATGACCTCCATGGTGAGATAGACTACAAATTGTCCAAACCCCGAGCATTGGTGCACCCCTCAGCACCAACACCATTTTGATCTCCTGCCAAAATGATTTATGCAAAGGAATCATCAATTACATATTTTAGAAATCCAGATTAAATACAATTAACTTGAAGAACTATGGGTAGAATGTAGATATTTTGCATTAGAATACAATTCATATGTTTTAAATTTTTACAAATAAAAGCAACACCACGCATCCAAACACAAACACACAGAGACCCAAAGAAAGGCAATTCCCTATACTCAATTGCTACTCATGCTTATCATTATCTAATCACAACATTCCTTAACAAAGTAATCACTGCCAGTTGATATAGGAACATGAATTATTTAGCAAGTGCATAAATTGATAATACAAATTAATATGATTCATAAATGTTGTTGACAATCTTACTTCCCGTGTTTTTTCTTGCTGTGTGGAATAAGAAACATGCACATTTGCTATCCCCAGCGTACCTTGTTCTGTTAAGCGAGAGCCCATTCGCACAGGACTCCCCGATCACTGTGGCCGGAATTTCATCTCTGTCGAAGCAGTTAGTATAAATATGTGCACATGTGTTGCACAGTTGAGAAAATTTTCAACTGAAAATCCTTACGGAATCCCTTTCAGAGGGACTATATGATCTTAGCAACCTCAGGGGCTCCACCCTTTAATGTACAACTGCAACATGATTAGCTCCTAATGCCATTTCTTTCATCTCAAAATGATTTAGCAAGTTTTCAATAGGTCTAATGAGGAAATTTAAAAAATCAGATAACTTTTATTGTGAAATAGTAATAGGAGCAGCATACTCCCATAATTTTTACTGTGAAATAGTAATAGGAGCAGTATACTCCCAACAACCTTTAAACAGTAAAAAGCAGTCAAACAAGTACCCTACTCTCATGATCAAACATATCTACTCTTCAGCTTTTCAGCAAATTAATACCAAACCTAGTTTGCACCAAACCAAAATGAGAAACAACTAGAACTTAGTTAAATTACCACAAACATGTAACTAAAACTTAATACTGAACCATAAATCAATAAAGAGAACTTAAAACCTAATGACTATAATCAAACCAAGCAAGACATATGTTAACAGAGAAAACAACTTAGTGAAAAGTTTGACTAAGCGAAACCGAAACTAAAAACTAGATAGAAAACAAACTAGAACCGACCACTAACAGAACTTGCATTACTACAATAACTACAATAAAGTAGTAGGCAACAAAAATCAGAAACCTAAAGAAAGGATTCAGGTTCAAGTTGGAGTCCAAAGACATTGAAACTTCGATTAAAGTCCGGAGGCATAACGAAACATGACAACTAAACACTATTGATTCTAAACTGACCAACAATTAATCACCAAAACACGAAGAACGACATAGAAATATCACATACGAATCAAGTCAATGTAACCAACTAGTAGCTCAATTGATCTCAGTCAACTAACTGATACGTCTAAACTAATCACGACGAGAAACAAAAGGAATGATTTAAAGCAGCGTACAATGACATGAAAATAATAGCAAACAACATATTACAACTTAAATTCATAAGAACAACATAAACGTGAATGAGAATTAAACTTTAAACCTAATGCTAATTACAAGAATAAAATCAGAGAAAGGAAAGAGGTGTTACCAAAACACGGAGACATTCGAGGCCAAATTGCACAACGAGAAGATGCCGAGGATATCAACCAATGACTGTTCGACCCCGAAACGCAAGCTTCCTTTTAGTATACGCCTAAACAAATAAGTTCTGGTGTCATACTAGAAGGGAACGTGAGTCTTTGGATCGAAAAGGCTTAAAGAATGAGGTAGTGGGAGGGCAGAAGTGGCGGGACAGAGGGGTGNTGGTTTCTTGAAAAAGTTAATCTAGTGTGTTTTAGCGTCAACAATAGGTAAAATTCGTAGGCAAAAGTGCTCGAACAAATTAACATGGAGAGTACAGATAATAGGTGAATTATACTATAATTAGGCCCCAATGAACCATATTTTGTAGTGTTTTTAATGTGAATATTGATAACAAAATGCTCTTATTAGTGTTTTTCATGTATTGCAGGTGATACATCACAAGAGGAGGACTTTGGAGCATTTTTGGAATGGATTACGGGACAAAGGAGGACAATCAAATAATACCCTCAAAGTGCACCAAACAATAAGCAAAATCAGAGCTAAAGACAGTCTTCCGCGGTCCTGGCACGTCCGTAGTGCAACCGCGGTGGAGTGCAGTCACAGATTCAGAGATCCTGTTTGGCCGCGGTCCTGGCGCGACCACGGCAAGACGCGGAAATTTCAGGGACTAATATGCAAAACACAGGATTTTAAGCCCCAAATCCTATATAAACTTAAGGAATTCGGCCAAGAGAGGGAGTCAATCAGTTTTTAGAGTGGAAAACATCAATAGCAAGGGCAAGAGGCAAGGAGGAAAATTGGGGATCAATCTTTATTCTCCTTTTTGTTCTTTTATTGAATATGAATTCTTTTGTAGTTTTTGTTATTATTATGAGTAGTTGAATACTTTAATCTAAGGTTTTGGTGAAACCCGTTTGGGATGAACTTGTTGGCATGTTAATATAGTTTTGAGTTGGGTATTAATCTCTATTTGTTCAACTATGTTGTGATTGTAGTTCGTTGAATGGCCCTCAACTAGCTGTTCCTATTTATTGAGTATCTGCTTGAGAAAGAGTGCATAATTAGGTAGTTTTTGAACAACATCACTCCCAGAGTATAGACGAGAGTCATAACCGAGGGTTTAGAGGTTGGGTTAGAGATAATATACCTCGGGTGCAATCTAAAGTGAACCGAAACGTAAATATAGCTAGCGTAGCTCGAGAGAGGGCATCTAGTAAATTGTCATAAATGCTTGAGAAAAATTTACGAGAACTGGAGAGTTCATTATTGATAGAGACAACCAAATCAAAACTATAGGAACATACAACTAGGGAAAGAACAAACGGGAAAAACCATTTCCTTAAACCTTTATTCCAATAGTTTACATCTATTTGTTATTTAATCTTAGTTATCATTTTAAGTTAACTATAGTGGTAATTACAACCTCAAATATTATTCATAAAGTTTGTGAAAGTTGATTAAGTGAGAATTTAGTACTTTAAAGAGGCTTTTCTTAATACGTTAACTCCCTGTGGGATCGACTCTGGGCATAATACTTCAGGTTATATTTGCAACGCCCGTGTAGTCTTTTATTAGACACAGTTGAGCGTGATCAAATTTTGGCGTCGTTGCCGGGGAGCTAACGGTATTATTAAGGACAGTTGAAGAAAAATACGAAAATTCTTAACTTTAGTCAAATTTCTCTATTTCTCTCATTCATTGAATTTCTAATGTTTGTTGAACCGGTGGTACATGTGCATGCCTAGGAACTCTTCGAGACTTGGTGACGTTTTTGAAGCTTTACCGGACCCCGAAAAAGTTTTCAGGGCGTTGAACAGGGCCAACCGGAGAAATAGACAACAGACAGACATTGAACCAATTGAACCGAATATGGCAGAACTGAACAACAGAGCGAACAATGTTGATGAGGTTGAGGGAGTTGTGCTGATCAACCCTGCAGCAAGAAATGTTGCGCCTCAGGAGCCCATTGCACCTGAGGCGCCATTATACGACTGGGTGCAGCCCACAGCTGACAACTTGGAAACCCCGATTGTGGTCCCTCAGATTGAAGCGGAATCTTTTCAGATCACGAATAATATCCTGCATTTGTTGCAGAATAAGGGACTATTTTCGGGGTCGTATGCCGAGGACCCTCAGCAGCATTGAAGAACTTCCTGTCCATATGCAAAACTCAGCGACAGCCAAATGTTACCCCGGATGCTCTAAGAGTGTTATTGTTTCCATTCTCGGTAACAGGTGTTGCTCAGACTTGGCTAAATTCCCTCCCCATCAATTCTATTACTACATGGGAGGAATTGGTCAAGCAATTTACGAGAAAATTTCATCCACCCAACAAGACAGCACAACAGATAGACGAGATAATAAGTTTCAGACAGAAGCCTATGGAGACACTGCAAGAGACATGGGAGAGATTTAAAGGGATGCTGGTTATTTGTCCACACCATGGTATTCCTGAGCAAATGTTGGGGAAAAGATTCTACATGGGTTTAGTAGATAGTGTGAAAGCCAATGTTGATGCCTCAGCTGAAGCTTACCTCAGCAAAACGTGGAGAGTGTGCCAAAGCTTACTTGACACAATGGAACAAAATTCTGGATGGACTACCAGGGGTGCACCTATCACCCCAATTGTCTACTCGGTGCCATTAGACCCATCCAATCCTATGGCTGAGAACATGGCTACACTGATGACTCAGATGAGTATTCTCATAAAGAAGGTGGAGGAATCAGGCGTGAAGCAGCAGGTTCATATTGTAGACACTACCAATGGGGGATTATGCACATCTTGCGTAAGCCAACCTATGGGTAATCACTGGAATGCAGACTGCAATCAAGCTCCCTACCCGGAAGACATGAACTATGTGTCTAATTATGGAGGTCAGAGACAAGGAGGTCAGGACTGGGGTCAGTAGGTTCAACCTTATAGACTACCTCATCTGCAACACAATAACGGAAATATGGGAGCCATGAGGCCTCAAGGTAACATGGCACCTTACCAACGATCTCAGGGATACAACAACTAGGCTCAACAACAGGTATATAATCCTCCTCAGCAACAACATGGGGGAAGACAAGAAGATGGGTTCTCCAGGTTAGAAGCTATGATGCAACAGGTGATTGGGTCAACTGTAAGATCAGTGAAATAGTAGATGCCCATAACTCAGCCATTAAAAATATTGAGGTACAGCTGGGGCAGATTTCAAATGCAGTGCACAATCGTCCTCATGGAACTTTACCTGCTGATACTCAGGTAAATCCAAGGGACCAGGGCCCAAAGCAGCTAATGGCAGTGAGTCTCTACAATGGCAGAGACCTGGACTTGGAACAGGAGATGGTACGTGAGAGCAGATAGACAGATACACTAGTGCAAGTGTCTATTGAAATTGATGACTCGACTCCTTTGACCAAGGTCACAGTGCAGCCAACTGAAGGAGAATCCAGCAAGCAAAGTGAAGCTGAGAAAGAATTAGAGGAAATTACAGAGCCGGCAGTAGAGGTGGAGGTTGAAAAAGAAAAAGAACATATAACAGGAAAGAAGAGACTGCCATCCCCATTCCCTCAAAGGCTGGCAAAATACCAGAAGGATGAGCAGTATAAGAAATTCTTGGACATGTTAAAGCAAATACAGGTAAATATCCCATTGATTGATGCGTTGAAGGAAATGCATGGCTACGCTAAAATGATGAAGGACTTGATGTACAGAAAATTTGACTTCCAAGATCTAGCTACTGTCATCCTTACCCAGACTTGTAGTGCGGTGGTGACGCGTCCTATTGCTGAAAAGTTGTGTGACCCGGGAAGTTCTACAATTCCTTGTACCATTGGCAACTTTGCTTTTGCCAAAGCTCTATGTGACTTGGGGGCCAGCATCAATCTGATGCCGCTGACCATCTATAAAAGATTGGGGATTGGTAGAGCCAGGCCTACATCCATGCTGTTACAACTTGCTGACAGGACGGTGAAGAGACCGTCAGGTATTTTGGATGATGTATTAGTGCAAGTGGGGGAATTTGTGTTCCTGCTGATTTTGTGATCTTAGACTGTCGGGTAGATGAAGAAATTCCCATAATCTTGGGAAGGCCATTCTTGGCCACAGGCAGAGCCCTTATCGATTGTGAGACTGGTGAGCTTAAGATGAGTCTCAATGATGAAGAAATATCGTCCAACGTGCAGAAGTCTATGAGGCGACCAAGTGATTTCGCAGACTGCTCTCTTATTGATGTCGTGGACATGATACTGGACGAAGATGATGCGTCTTTGACTTTTGGGGACTCTTTGACTGCATGTCTGACGAACTTAGATGATGTGAACGGTGAGGAATTGGCAGAGTGGGTTTTAGCTCTGGAAGGAAAAGGGGTCTGGCAGAGGGCTCTCGAAATTGAACCATTACACTTGGAGAAGAGAGAGAGCCCACAAGCCAAGCCTTCAGTTGAGGAACCACCCAAGCTAGAGCTGAAACCATTACCAGCTCATCTCAGGTATGCTTTTCTAGGCCCAAACTCTACACTACCTGTTATTATCTCATCTGGTTTGTTAGATGTGCAGGAACAACAGTTGTTACAGGTACTTTCCGAATGCAAGACTGCCATTGGTTGGACAATGGCAGATATCAAAGGGATCATCCCAGCCTATTGCATGCATAAGATTCTCCTGGAAGAGGGACACAGACCTTCCAGGGAACACCAAAGGCGCTTGAACCCAAATATGAAGAAAGTGGTGAAGAAGGAAATTATAAAGTGGTTAGATGCGGGAATCATTTTCCCATCTCTGACAGCAGATGGGTTAGCCCAGTACAGTGCGTACCAAAGAAAGGTGGTATGACGGTGGTCAAGAATGATACAAACGAGCTTATACCCACCAGAACCGTCACGGGTTGGAGAATATGCATGGACTACCGAAAGTTGAATCTTGCCACCCGCAAAGACCACTTCTCACTTCCCTTCATTGATCAGATGCTCGACTCTCTAGCAGGGAGATCTCACTTTTGTTTCCTTGACGGGTATTCGGGGTACAACCAGATTCTATTGCCCCAGAGGATAGGGAAAAGACCTCCTTCACATGCCCTTACGGGGTGTTTGCTTTCAGGAGGATGCCATTTGGCCTCTGCAATGCACCTGCAACATTCCAACGGTGCATGATGGCCATTTTCACAGACATGGTGGAAGATATCATGGAGGTCTTCATGGACGATTTCTCAGTGGTGGGAAATTCGTTTGATGAATGCCTAGCAAATTTAAACCGTGTGCTGAAGAGGTGCATAGAGACAAACCTAGTGCTGAATTGGGAGAAGTGTCATTTCATGGTACAAGAAGGAATCGTCTTGGGGCATTTGGTTTCGAGCAAAGGTGTTCAGGTGGACAGAGCCAAGGTCAACGTGATTGAAAAACTTCCACCGCCTACAACAGTCAAAGCTATTCGTAGCTTTCTGGGACACGCCGGCTTCTACCGGCTATTCATCAAGGATTTCTCCAAAATTGCCAACCCTCTCTATAAATTGCTAGAAAAAGATAATCCATTTGTGTTTTCTGATGATTGCAGGGTGACTTTTTAGGATCTAAAGAAGTGGTTAGTCACAGCGCCGATTGTAGTTACCCCCGACTGGGAGCAACCGTTCGAGCTCATGTGTGATGCTAGTGACTACGTTGTGGGAGCCGTGTTGGGGCAACGCAGAGATAAGGTAATGCACCCAATTTACTACGCAAGTAGGACATTGAGTGGAGCTCAGCTGAATTACACGGTAACAGAAAAAGAGATGTGGGTTGTAGTGTTTGCGTTTGACAGGTTCAAGTCTTACCTAATCGGGTCGAAGGTGATTGTGTACACTGATCATGCAGCCATTCGGTACTTAATTGAGAAAAGAGAGTCTAAGCCGTGCCTAATTCGTTGGGTGCTGCTGTTACAAGAGTTTGACTTGGAGATTCGTGACCGTAAGGGAATGGAGAACCAAGTCGCTGATCATTTATCACGCCTTGAAGGTGTTGAAAAGGCACCTGAGTCTGAGGATATTCTGGAAACCTTTCCAGATGAGTAGCTGCTAGCCACAAGTGTGGAAGAGGTGCCATGGTACAGAGATATTGCTAACTACCTGGCCTGCGACATTGACCCTTATGAGCTCTCCGTTGTGCAAAAGA
>ML426248.1:7883-17115 GCA_005239525.1 Nicotiana knightiana
TGCTAGGAAGTCTAGCAGGAGAAACACCGCTGACATGGGACGAGTTCACTAATTTGTTCATGAATTATTTTCCTCCAGACAGCTTGATGCAAAAATATGTTGACTTTGAGAGATTGGTTCAGACTCCAGATATGGATGTGTCAACATATAACACCAAGTTTTGTAAGCTGGCTAGATATGCTCCATACTTAGTGCCTACCGAAGAAGCTCGAGTTTAGTGGTTCGTTGATGGATTGGTTGATTGGTTATACAACTGCAGTAGCCCCACAAATGCAGACTTATCCTACTCTGATGCAGTTGACCTTGCTAGAAAAATTGAAAACAAGGGATGTGATGAGCGTGCAGCTAGTGATTTACATAAGAAGGCCAAGACATGAGGGTCTTTTAGTGGAGGTTTTAGAAAAACGAAAAGCAGGAAATCAGGGACAACAACAATAGGGTTCTTAGACAGGGACACACTTGTCTTCACAGACCACATACAAACCACACTACAGACAGGGTACTAGGGGACCACCAGCCTCTGGACATCGTAATTCTGGGCAGATATATGCCACTACTCCAGTCTTCCAGACCTGTGGTAGATCACATTTGGGCCAGTGTTGTGTTCTAACTGGAGAGTGCTTTTGGTGTGACTAGTTGGGACATCACTTGAGGGATTTCCCTCACCCTCCGAGGAATTTCAACCAGGCTTCTATTCAGTCAGCTGCACCTACTCAGACTACTCGTAATACTACAGGTGCTACAGGTACAGGAAATAGAGGTCGAGGTGCTGGGGACCGTGCTACTGTGACTCAAGGACAAGGGAATGCTGGTAGAGGTCAGGCGAGAGTTTTTTCATTTACTAGACAGGATGCTCAGGCCTCGAATGCTGTGGTTACAGGTATCTTTTCTATCTGTTCATTTGATGCACTAGCGTTGATTGATCTGGGATTTACTCACTTCTATGTGTCCTCGTACTCTGCTTTGAGTTTTAGTAGACAGTCTAAGCTATTGAATGATCCTTTTCTAGTTGCTACTCATGTTGGAGAGTCTCTATTAGCTGAATACGTGTATCGTGCTTGTCAGATTCGGGTTGAAGGTAGAGATACTCTAGCTGACCTTATTGTACTTGATATGATTGACTTTGACATGCTGATGGGAATGGATTGGTTATCTTCTTACTATGCTATAGTCGATTGTCATGCAAAGATAGTCAAGTTTGAGATACCAAATGAACCTAGCTTTGTCCTAAAAGGGAGTCAGGTTCCAGAAAAATGCAAAGTTTCAGTGGACGGAGGAATGTGAGCAGAGCTTTCACAAACTCAAAACGTGTCTGACAATTGCACCAATATTAGCCTTACCATCAGGTTTTGGAGGATTTACAGTATTATGTGACGCCTCGAGGGTGGGATTAGGATGTGTTCTCACGCAAAATGGTCGTGTTATAGCTTATGCTTCGAGACAATTGAAAAGCATGAGAAAAACTATCATACACGTGATTTGGAGATGGCTGAAGTGGTATTTGATCTAAAAATTTGGAGGCATTATCTATACGGCGAAACTTGTGAGATTTATACTGACCATAAAAGTCTAAAGTATATCTTTCAGCAGAGAGATCTCAATCTTCGGCAGCATCGTTGTATGGAACTACTCAAAGACTATGATTGTTCTATTTTGTATCATCCTGGAAAAGCCAATGTGATGGCTGATGCATTGAGTAAAAAATCTATGGGAAGTTTGGAACATATAGCCCCTGCAAAGATACTTTTGGCCAAAGATATTCAGAGACTAGAATATGCAGGTATCAGATTTAGTGTTGGAAATTCAGAGACATTGTTGGCTTGTGCTCGGGCTAAGTCTTCATTAGTTGAGCGCATTAAGGCCACCCAATATGAGGATGAATGATTATGCAAATACAGAGATGAGGCCTTAGCTGGTAAAAGCAGGGATATGATTGTTTAAAGTGATGGTATGCTTCGAATGGGGAACAGACTATGTGTAGCAGACATAGATGGGTTGAGACATTCTATTCTTGAAGAAGCCCAAAACTCTAAATACACCATACATCCTGGATCCACAAAAATGTACCATGACCTGAAGCAATTTTATTGGTGGGAAGGTATGAAGAAAGATGTTGCTAACTTTGTTTCTAGTTTTTTGACTTGCCAGCAGGTCAAGGCTGAGCATCAGCGACCCCCAGGGCTGTTACAACAGATTGACATTCCAGAGTGAAAATGGGAAAGAATTACTATAGATTTTTTCACCATACTACCATGAACTCTTAGAGGTTATGATTCAGTATGGGCAATTGTATATCGACTGACAAAATTAGCACACTTTTTGCCAGTGAAGACTACATATGGTGGAGTGAGTTATGCACAGATATTTTTGAAGGAAATTGTCCGACTTCACGGAGTTCCAGTATCCATCATCTCTGATAGAGGATCACAATTCACTTCACGATTTTGGAAATCTTTTCAATAAGCATTGGGTACACGACTAGATCTTAGCACTGCATTTCATCTACAGACAGACGGGCAGTCAGAATGTTCTATACAGATCTTGGAGGATATGTTGAGAGCTTGTGTTCTTGAGTTTGGAGGTAGCTGGGACACTTATCTACCTTTAGCTGAATTTTCTTACAACAATAGCTTCCAGTCCAGTATTCAAATGGCACCGTACGAAGCATTGTATGGTAGAAGATGTCGTTCTCCTATCGGATGATTTGAAGTTGGTGAGACTAACTTATTGGGACCTGACTTAGTACAAGAAGCTATGGACAAAGTCCAGTTGATCAGACAGAGATTGCTTACAGCTCAAAGCAGACAAAAGTCTTATGTTGATAAGAGAAGAAGAGATTTAGTGTTCACAATTGGAGACAAAGTGTTCCTACGAGTCTCCCCTATGAAAGGTGTGATGCGGTTTGGAAAAAGAGGCAAGTTGAGCCCCAGGTTTATAGGACCGTATGAGATACTAGACCGAGTGGGGGTTGTGGATTATCGTTTGGCACTTCCTCCTGAGTTTTCCTTTATTCATCCAATGTTTCATGTATCAATGCTAAGAAAATGTAAATCAGACTCATCTCAGGTGCTTGAAGCTCCAATTATACTGCTTGATGAGAAGTTGTCTTACGAGGAGGAGTTGATGGAAATTGTTGATAGACAAGTAAGAAAGCTACGATTAAAAGAAATTGTGTTTGTAAAAGTCTTATGGCGAAATCATACAGTTGAAGAAGCTACTTGGGAAATAGAAGATACTATGCGAGTCAAGTACCCCCATTTGTTTCAGTCTACAGGTACGTACTTGAGTTAAATTCAGAGATCGAATTTCATAAGGTGGGGAGGATGTAATACCCTATATTTTTATTTGGGTGTATTGGTCGTTAGCATCATCATCATAATAATAATAATAATAATAATAATAATAATTATTATTATTATTATTATTATTATTATTATTATTATTATTATTTTTATTATTATTATTATTATTATAAGAAACAAACTACTAAAAAACAACAATGAAACTAAATAAACAAAACAAAACAAAAAAAGAATAGAATGCGAGTGGGATTAGCCCATTAACGTGACATAAGTCACAAAGGTAAGGATAAAAGGAAAAAAGAAAGAACAAACATCTGCCAAATTGAAGGGATTAGGGCAAGGGGAAAACATAGACAGAAATAATGAGTTTCAGAAGAGAAAAAAGAAAAAATAAAAATCCCTAGAAGGAAAGGAAGAAAGCATTGAACAGGAAAAACAAAAGAAAGAGAGTCTCAGGTGTTTCCTTAGCGCCGTAGATCGTGTTTCATCTAATCTTTGGCATACAGTTCCTTGGGTTTCAGCAATACACTCGAGGTAGTTACATGTATTTCTTTCTCTTTTAAGACTATGTAATTTTATATACTTGATCCTTGTAGGGCTGAGTAGATATAATTTTGAAGTTGGATTAAAAATTCGAAAGATATAGTTAAGGAAATTGGGAGAAATTCATGATACTTTTTCATGAATTAACTGGATAAATTATATGAATAGGTTGGGGTTAATAGATTAGCAATTACCCATATGTGGGTAAATATAATTCAGTGAATTAAGAGTCAAACATGAAACCTCGAGGGTTGGGTATTCTAAATTAGCCATGATTTAGCGTAAACAAAATAATTAACATGAGATCGATATTACATAATTATAGATTGATTGGAGGAATTTGTACGAATTGCTCGAGGTGAAGCATTTGGTATTTCTGCATGAGTACTGTGAGTAATAATCTTACCGCAATTTGTGTTTTCATAACTTGCATGATTTATACATGATTTTTAATATGAATATGTTACCGATTATTTTGAGTTGCATGTGGAACAAGTCTTTTACTCGATATGATACCGAAATAGTTATTTGAGATGATTACCGTGGTTTTAAATATATTCGTTGTCACTAGATCTTTTTTACCGTTACTTGAATTTACTGTTATCGAAATGAAATTTTATGATTTGATAAGAACCGAAATGCCCTATATTGTTTTAAAATATTTTCTACGAGTATATACGGATTACAAAGACAAGTATAAATGAGAGTAGACATTGAAGGATCCCGTAGCTAACGGCGGGTTCGTTAGACCTGGTGCACCTTGTAATTATAGATTACCGTTACAACCCTCGCTAGTTGGAAGGTAGAACTAGCATATCGCTACTGATTTCCCTCGAGTAGGAACTACCGTTATATTTGACTTCTTGCGACGAAGTCCACATTTACTCCGATTACATGATCCGTTCATTGAAACCTCCCAAATATGAATATTGATATTATACAGTGGTTACCGAGTTTACTACGGAATAGATATTATACTACAAGAAAAATATGATGAGACTGAAAATTTATTTATTGTTTCTGAAAGGGCATTTTTATGTTATTTTCTATTTGAGGTACTAGCATGTTTTCTGACTTGTCCCCAATAAAAATGGTTGTGGTTAAGTGTTATTACTCGTTGAGCTAGCGACTCGTTCCCCGCTAAATTTTTTTACAGAGACAACAGTTGACGCGGGCGAGGATTTCGTTAATTAGATCGCACAGGTTGATAGTTCTTGGTGCTCCTCGCACTTGTTCGCGTGGGCGGAGATTTTATCAATTGTTATGGTTTTTTTTTTTTTAACTTTTAGAGTCGCTCCATGGTCATTCTTTTAGTGTCTTGAGTATTCTTAGTTATTATAGACTTATGTTGAGTATCGCTCATTCTTATCAAATTTGGAGATAAAGTAGTATTTCTAGTTGTTAGTAGGTGGACTGTTAAAGGTAGATATTTATTTTGGTTAATTGACAAAGTCATTGTCATTTGAATTGCTATTAGGATATTTGGTTGTTGATTTGAGACATGAAATTTTTTGGATAGTCCAAAAACAGGGGAAACTCTGTCCGATTTTTTGTAAAATATCGATGAGGCTTACTTGGGGGCACTTGATCCTGAGCGCCGGTCACGATCCTAAATTGGGTCGTGACATTTGGTATGCGTTATGCTAAATCTATTGGCACACTAATGAGTCCTTCAACAAGTCTTGACAAAGATGAAGAAGGAAATCTTGTTGATGAAACTAAGTATCGTGGAATGATTGGCTCATTTCTTTATTTAACTTCTAGTCGACCAGTTATTATGTTTAGTGCTTGTAAATGTGCCAAGTTTCAGTCAGCTCCTAAAGAATCACATCTGACTGCAGTAAAGAGAATTCTTTGATATCTCATTGGAGTTGTATCTCACGGATTATGGTATCCATGCTCTAATAATTTTAAACTAGAAGGTTTTTCAGATGCTAATCTTGCAGGTGATAAGGAAGACAGAAAAAGCACCAGCGGAACATGTCAATTACTTGGAAAAGCACTGATATCTTGGAATAGTAAAAATCAAGGCTCAGTTGCACTATCCACGAGTCAGGCTGAGTATATCGCCCTTGGACAATATTGTGCACAATTACTATGGATGTCTCATCAATTGGGTGACTATGAACTATTCTTTAAACCCATTCCAATTTTCTGTGATAACTCTACTGATATATGTCTCTCAAAAAATCATGTGCATCATTCTAGGACAAAGCATATAGACATCAAGCATCATTTCATTAGAGATTATGTTCTTAAGGGAAATATAGAATTATCTTTTGTTGGAACTACTGATCAATTAGCAGATATTTTCACTAAGCCTTTACTTGAGGAAAATATTTTCTTTTTAATATAATTACTTGCTATTATTTCAATTGATCATTAATATTAGTACCTATATGATATTTTTATATTTTATATGCCTAATGTTTAAATTTTGTCTTTTCTTAATCATTAATTGCGCCTCCAAATTCCCTCTCTTTTCCTCTCTTTTCACATCAGTTGAAGAAGGAAAACCAATCATCACTCATGTTCAATTGACACCCTTTCATTTCTTGTACCCAACCGTCAGAAACCCCTTCTTTTAATCTCGGAAACCCTCTTTCAATCTCCATCATTCCCATCACCTAGAAACCCTCTCTTAAACTCTCTTCAACCATGTTTCTTCCATGGCTAAACACTCTAAAAATCCCTCAGCCTCCACCAGGAAAAGTACTCGTTCCAAAGCAAAACCCCCTTCCCAGCCTCCAGAACAAGTAGACCTAGGGTCCGACCATTCATAAGGTTTTGTATCCTCTTAGGAGGAACTCTCAGATCATTCTCATACTTTATATGAATAATCCCTAGGAAAAATACCTTTAGAAGAACCTCCCGAATCCTTTACTCCAAAGAAATCGAAAATAAATCTCTCTAGTTCTTTAGAGTCTGACCTAAATTTTTGGGATTCTCCAAACATGGATTTTTTCATTGCTCTGACAGACAAGCCAATCGCTCATGGAAGAGTAGTCAACCTTGATGACATGGAAGCCCTAAAATGTAAGGTAAAAGATCTGTTTTCTTATCAAGGCTGGTCAAAATTCTTTTTTGTTCCCCTCCTAAAGTCTATGAACCCCTAGTAAAAATGTTTTATGCCAATCTTCACTCTAGTAAGTCTGACAAGTTGGCATCCTTAGTGTTAGGAAAGCGCATTGTTCTTGATTGTGCCATGTTTGACTCAATTTCCCAGTGTAAGTGTTCTGGTTTTCCCATGCTTTTCAAAAATTCTTGGCCTGATGATTTCGAAATCAGCTTTGATCAAGCAAAATGTTGTATTGCTGAGTGTTCATCTGAATCCCTCCCAAACCAGTTAGGTCCAAGTGATGTTAACTTTGAAACTCGTGTTCTAGCCCACATTTTTGCAACTACTATGCTCCCTCATATTGGCTCTTTCTCCACCTTCTCTCAAAGAGATACCTTTCTTGTGTATTGCCTTGTGACAAAACTCAAGATCAAGTTGCCCTCCTGGGTCATAAATTTTATAATTGAAAGTGCTGATGATCCCACTAGTTTGCCCTATGGCATGGCCATCACTCACATTATGGAAGCTCGTTATATTTCTATCTCTGAATATCCCTTCGTCTCTATTTCAAAATCTTACAATTCTAGGGCGTTTGCTAGTATGGGATATGTGTGTGTGAAGGGCCTCTGGGTTAAGAAACAGGAAGGTGAGGTCAAGCAAGTTCAACCTGATCCAAAGACCAAATCCTCTATTTCCCATCACAGTCCTAGTAATCCTGACCTTGCTGAGAAACTGATTACCATTGACAATCAGCTATCCACCATCAAAGATCTTCGTGCTTCTACTCAGTCCATTGTTGGGGAAATTCATGTAATCTCCAAATAGATAGGGTATGATGTTTCAAAGATAAGAGTTGCGATTCTCAGAGTTAGGGAAAATGCAGTCAAGGCATTCAAGGAGGTACACGGCAGGCTTGATGGAGTGACTGTCTCAGCCAATGCTAGATTTGATCAACCGAGAGAGGTGATTTGCAACACTCTTACTTATTCTTGCATCGTTAGTGTTGAAGTTTTAGACAATTTATTTGTTGTGCTGTTTTGGACTGGATAACCAGTCGTTGGATGTTTTTTTCCCTTTGTTTTGCTATAACTCCATGCATACCATGCCTCTTATGCTACAAATCCTGCTTTAGTATCTGGTATTTTGTTGTTTTATCCCCTCTTTGCTGATGTCAAAAAGGGGGAGAGGGAATATATATGTTCGTGCAAGGACATCCATTATAGGGGGAGTCGACTATAGTACTAAGGAGAAGTCGACTAAAAGAAGTAGTCCCAATGACACCTCTTGAGGGGGATTCATAGATCCTACAAAAGAAGTCGACTAAAGGAAGTAGTACCAACGAAACCTATTAAGGGGGAGTCAATTACATTCATTCAGAGGGAGTAAAATACAGGGAAGTTAACTGATGTTCACATATATTATTTTTTGTCATCATCAAAAAGGGTGATATTGTTAGGTTTAAGTTTTAATGATGAAAAATAATATAATTGCTTTGGTGTAGAAACTCAAGGAAATCAATCAAGATCGAAATGCATAAAGAGAAACAATCAAAGTTGAAGGAAGAAATCAATCAACGATTGATTGAAGGATTCAAAAAGAAAAAAAAGCACTGAAGATCCGGCAAGAAAATCAATCCGAGATTGATTGAAGCTGAAAAGAAGCATTGAAGATCCGACAAGATAATCAATCAGTAGCTAATAATGGAAGGGCCAAGAATTAAAGAGCAAATCCGGCGCTATCAAGAAATATAGATGGAAAGCTGTCAAAGTCCACTCATCAAGGAAGGGCAGCGGCAATTAACCTTATTCTTGGAAAGAATCAATTTCTTTCCAAGGATCAAATCTCTTAGGTTGACAAATCTCTTCAGTAATGGCCTCCTTTAAAGTACTTATACGCAACCTTAAGTCTTAGAGAAACATATTTGATCAAACCAAATACTCTCTCTTTGTTCTACTGCAAACAAACATTGTAGCTCTACTAGATCTGCTGTGTAACAAGTTAGAGAAGAAAGAGAGAAAAATATTTGTGAGGCATTGTATCAAGAAAAGACGAGTGGCATAGAAACTGAGTTATTGGTGTAAACCAAACCATTCACTTTGTACTCAAGAAACTCATTCACTGAAAGAGAACTCCCTTTCAACCCAAGGGGGCTGGACTAGGATTCACATTGAATCCGAACCAGTATAAAAACTCCAGTGTCTTTAATTCCTCCACTTTACTTCTGCATTTCAAATTCTGCACTTCTTATTATCTCGCTATTACATCTAGTCGACTAATTGAAAAACTAGTCAACTTATAATAATAATTTTTAAAAATAAGCAATTCACCC
>ML426249.1:2743-27840 GCA_005239525.1 Nicotiana knightiana
AGAGGTGGTAAGAGATATGTGATGGTGCTAGTTGATGATTATTCAAGGTTCACTTGGACCTTATTCCTGGCATCTAAGGATGAAGCATTTGATATGTTCACCTCATTTGTCAAGAAAACTCAAAATCAATTAGGACATAAACTAGCATCAATAAGATCTGCCATGGTACTGAATTTGAGAAAGCTAAGTTTGTTGAGTTCTGTGATGAACATGGTGTCAATCATAACTTTTTTGCTCCTAGAATCCCACAGCAAAATGGAGTTATTGAAAGGAAAAACAGAACTATTGAAGACATGGAAAGAACCATGCTTCTATCTGGCAAACTACCTCACAACTTCTGGGCTGAAGCAATAAACACTGCTTGTTACATAATCAATAGATGCATGACCAGACCTCTGGTAGAGAAAACTCCCTATGAATTACTTAAAGGGAGAAATCCCAACATATCCCACCTTAGGACTTTTGGATGCAAGTGTTTTGTGCATATTAATGGCAAAGATTCCCTAGGAAAATTTGACCCCAGAAGTGATGAGGGAGTGTTCTTGGGATATTCATCACATAGCAAAGCTAATAAAATATACAATAAAAGAACTATGTGTATAGAACAAAGTGTGCATGTTGTCTTTGATGAAACTAACACTCTTTCTGAGAGACAGGAACAAGACGACGAGGAGCTTGGACTGGTGAGAAGCAGTGATCACATCGAAGCAAACATGGAAGGTGGAACAGGTGATGGACCACTACCCCAAGCAACATGATAGGGGGAATTCAACATATGAAACCTGGCCCTGATCCTGCTCCACAGCAACAAGACACCACGGAATTGTCTAGGAATGAACAACTGGTACTCAAACCACACATATATCAGAGTTTTCACCCTCTTGAGAACATCATAACATATTTGACATCCGGAATCAAACAAGATCATCCTTGAAAAATCTGTGTGCATTTGATGCCTTTCTGTCCATGATCGAACCAAAGCACATTAGGGAAGCCCTACAAGATGCTGATTGGGTAAATTCCATGCAAGATGAGCTGAATCAGTTTGAAAGAAGTCAAGTATGGCACTTGGTACCCAGGCCACTAGGCAGATCAGTGATTGGCACCAAGTGGGTCTTCAGGAACAAGCTCGATGAGGATGGAACTGTTACAAGAAATAAAGCAAGACTAGTTTTTCAAGGGTATAGTCAAGAAAAAGGAATTGAATATGATGAGACCTTTGCCCCTGTGGCAAGACTGGAGGAAATCAGGCTTCTTATAGTATTTGCTGCACACATGTAATTCACTCTTCATCAAATGGATGTTAAGAGTGCCTTTCTCAATGGCTATATGAAGGAAGATGTATTTTTCAAGCAGCCTCTAGGTTTTGAAAGCAAGGAGTCACCTGACCACATATACAAACTCAACAAGGCTCTGTATGGTCTCAAACAAGCACCAAGAGCACGGTACGAACGATTATCAAAATCCTACTAGAACATGGGTACAAACGAGGCAAAATTGACACTACCTTGTTCTTAAAGGAAAATGGTAAGGATCTCCTGGCTGTGCAAATATACGTGGATGATATTATATCTGGGGCGACGTCTGAAAAATTGAGCAAGGAATTTGCTATGCTTATGGGGAGTGAGTTTGAGATGAGTATGATGGGTGAGCTAAACTTCTTCTTAGGCTTGCAAATCAAGCAAAACTCAAATGGAACAATGATCCACCAACAAAAGTATGTGAAAGAATTTCTCAAGAAATTTAAAATGGAAGACTCAAAGGAAATAGAAACCCCCATAGCCACAACTACAAAATTAGATGTGGATGAACCTGGTTCATCCGTTGATCAGAAGCTATACAGAGGGATGATTGGGTCTCTATTATATCTCACTGCCAACAGACCTAATATTGTGTTCAGTGTAGGACTGTGTGCTAGGTTTCAGGCAAATCCAAAGGAGTCCCACTTCACTGTAGTGAAGAGAATTTTGAGATATTTGAAAGGCACCACTAATTTGTGCCTTTGGTATCCTACAGGTAGTAATTTCGACCTTGTAGGATATGCTGATGCTGATTATGCAGGTTTCCTGGTTGACAAGAAGAGTACTTCAGGCATGGCTCACTTTTTGGGCTCCTGCCTTGTGTCTTGGGCCACCAAGAAATAGAATTCAATAGCTTTGTTTACTGCTGAGGCTAAATATGTGGTTGCATCCTCTTGCTGTGCTCAGCTGCTATGGATCAAGCAACAACTCATGGACTATGGTATAGATGTGGGATGTATTCCTATTTACTGTGATAACACTAGTGCCATTAGTATGACGAAGAACCCGGTTCATCATAAGAGAACTAAGCACATAGATGTTAGGCACCATTTCCTGAGGGATAACTATGAAAAAGGAATGATCTCAATTGAATTTTGTGCTACTGATCAACAAATTACAGATATCTTTACTAAAGCGCTGAGTAGGGAGTAGTTTGAGAGAAACAAGCTTGAATTAGGGATGATTAAAATCTCCTAACTGAAAAAAAAAAATTCAAAAAATGAATTTTTTTTATGGTCATGACAGTTTTAAAGTGCCCATTTGAGGCAATGTTTGATTATTCTTTAGATTTTTTTTATTTTTTGAAATAACATATTTTTTTTTAATTCTTTAATACTAATCCCTAAATGAACCCGTTCCAACAAGTCCCATCGGTACTCAATTAGCCTAGAAGTAGGGAACTCTTAACTGTCTAATCAATGACACTCCTACAACTATTAGACTCCCGCTTGAATAAATATTCTACCCGTTTTATAATTAATAGCTACATCTTATAAAAGGCCATCATTACCTCCCTTCTTAATAACCTAATAAGTCTAACTAAGATCATTATTCTTCTAATCAAAACTGATCACTTTTCTTTTCTTCCTAACAACACTCGTAATCAATCATGTCTTCACCACCACCTGCTTTTTCTTCTTCATCGCCAAATCGTGATTATGCTGGAGGGCTTTATGAATCAGATTCAAATTCTCCATCTGTATACAGTTCTCAATCACCAGAAAGAACTTCAACCCCTGAAAACCCTCATATTCCTTAAAGGTTATTGCCAGAAAATCAGTGACTTCTGGGTCCCGTGCAAGATTCTTGGATGAAATTTTGCAGGCTGAAAAGGATAATAATTATGAACCATCAAATGAATCTTTTAAATCAGCCAACGAGGATGAAGCACCTGGTTCATCAAATTCTGAACAAGGTAATCTTGATGCTATTTCTAAATCTGTTAATGCTGAGAACATGTTTATTCTGGTTGGGTCGGTAGTTGATATTGAAGTGCCGAGTACGCAAAGAAAATTGGGAAAAGGTAAATTTCTTGAGAGAGAGGGATTTGGGGAGGATGGTACCACATTGGCTATCTGTGACCCCATTGCTAAGAAGGTTGGAGAAAATGTCACAGAGTTAGGGGAAAGTGTAGTCGAGGAAGCAGCGGCAGGTTTAGCAAGCTTGAAGAAAGGAGCAGATGAACCTGTTTCATCTGGGGAAGAGACGTTGGCTGACAGGCTAAGGAAACTGGGGGAGTCCTATAACCCCAAGAAAAAGAGGACTCAGAAGTCCAAGAAGGCTACTAACCCAGTTCCTTATAAGAAGAGGAAAGCTTCTGTAGCTGTTGATGCTTCTGTTCCTAAGGTGCGTGCTACACGTAGTGCTGTGAGAGAGGAAGAAGAAATGTTTGAGAGGGCACTGCTAGAGAGAAAGAAAAAGAAACCTGAGGGAAAGGTTAAAGTAGGAGAGCCTGTGGAGACTGTTGTGGTTGAAGAGGATACGATAGACCTGGTCAATCATGAGGAGCAAACTGAACCTGTTGTAGTTGAGGCACCAAAATCAAAAAGGGCTAAGGCTTCTTCAAAGAAGTCAGCTACAGTGTCTGCCATACCTACAAAAACTGTTAAAAGGACCAGGTCCAAGGCAATAAAAGTGAAGGTCATTGAGAAAGATGATGATAAAGAGTGGAGTGGAGAAGATGAGGGGGAAGTTGGTGAGGTGACTGACAGAATCACCTTGTTTGGCAAAAGAACAATTATGAAAGGAAAATTGTTGAAGGATCTCGAGGAACCTGGGATACGATACCTGCTGGACACACTGGATGTTCAGGGGTGGAAGAACATGGTCCTTCACATGGAAGGAATGTTGGCTAGAGCTGAACTGGTGGAGTTCATGGGTAATGTAGTGGTCAAGGACGGCAGGGTCACTACCACAGTCAAAGAAATTCAATTCTCCTTTTATGCTAAAGAGCTGGGAGAAATTCTGCACATTCCTTCTGAGGGCTACGGAGATTACACTAGGAAAAGATGGTCTAGTTTGGATGGGATGGCCTCAGCAATCAACATTACCAGATTCTTTAGTGACAATGAAAGTGAAATTGAACCCAGGCCAGTCTACAAAAGTGAAATGAAGCCAGAGCACAAGTTGTTCTTCGAGTTTGTCATCAAGCTCTTGCCGCCAAGACAAGAACGAAGGCACATAGACAGCTATATGGATCTGACCTTGATGGAGTGTTTGTATAGGGGAAAGTAGATCAACTGGACAACCTTCATCATCCAACTCTTGGACAGAGTTGTGAATGGAACAAAAGCACATGCAATCCCATATGGCTTTATTCTGACAGTTGAGCTTGCTCATTTTGATGTTCTTGTGAAAAAGGCTGAGATGGCTACTGCCAAGGACTATTTTGGGAAGGATACTTTGCTGACTTGCGATTATACTGTCAATGTTCCTGCAGATGAACCTGGTTCATCTAGGAAGCAGCCTGTCAACAGCAAAGTCAGACCTCTGGTGTAGGAAAGCGAGATCAAGGATATGGATATCCTTCGTTTGAAATCCCGTTTGATTGAGGTTGAAGCTGAGCAGGATGATCTCAGGGCTGAATTAGCAAAAGAGAAGGAAAAGAACGAGGGTGTTCTTAACTAGACGCTTTCTCTTCTACAAATCAAGACCACAACCTCCTCTGTACCTTCCCATCCTTAGGCTGTCCACAGCTACCTAAACCCCCTTTTAGTGCCCAGTTCGGGACGTGTTTATGTTGTTTTTATTCTGTCTTGCTCATGGTTATGGCTATTTTTAGTTTTTTTTGTATGGTTCTTGACTTGCGTACTAATCAATGAATTATGCTGTTTTTGTTATTGACTTGTCTCATTTTCTTAGATAGCTTACATTTATTGGTTTCTTATGATGATTAATCATGTTTGCACCTGCAGTTGTCTCAATGGCCATGAGTAATTGTTAACAACTCTGGTAGGTTTATCATTTTGCAAACTTTTCGATGATGCCAAAAGGGGGAAGACATGTGCTTTTATATTTCAAGTGATATTTATAACCTAATAATGAACCTGGTTTTCTCTATGATAAATGCTTTAAAAACATACAAAGTGTTTGAAGTGTATACAGGGAGACGCACAGAGTTTGTCATCATCAAAAAGGGGGAATTTGTTGACCCAAGTCACTGCATAGTTTTGAAGATTGACAAATGTCTGACCAGTTGAACCAGGTCCATCAGAGCACACATACTTGACCTGACACGTTGGCACATGAACCGTATATGCATAGGAGATGAATGTAATTGTGAAGTATCAATGAAAAAAGAGAGTCTCCTAATGCGAAAAGGTTGTAAAATTGATAAGAGAATAGAAGTTGAATTCAGCAAGGACAGTAACGAAGGAAGGAAGTTGAGTTTAATACAAACTCTTTCTCCCAGGAAGAGTTGTAACAGAACTGAACGACAAACTCAACAACTGACTCTATAAATAATTGAAGTATTCTTGCTTGAATTACGAACGCACAAGTGCAGAAGTGAATCAAGATCTGAAGCAAAATTCCCAGATATTTTGCAAGTAGAATTACTGTACGATAAAAGGCTACAGACCAGCTAGAAGAACCAGTTCCATCTGTTTGTCATTGAGTCTAGTTGGTTGTAGTAGGCGATTTAATATTGTATCTTTTCAGCTTTCATAGAAGCAATTGTAATAGGTACACATTGTTCAAGTTAGAATTAACTTGAAGCTTGTAGAAATTAGCTAGAGGCTAGTTACTACGAAGGGATTAGAGTTAGTCCTAGGATTATAAAATAGTTTATTTTGTAAGTCCGTTTGGCTCAGAGTTTTAGTGAAGAGTTTGAGAAAATCCTACTGAGGAGTAGGTCCTGGTTTTTTCACCTTTTGAGCGAGGTGTTTTCCACGTAAAAATCTCTGTGTTTTTTACTTTACTGCTTTTATTATTCTGCAACAGTAGAAGTTGGAACACCAAGAAGAACCAGGTTCTTCTAGAGAGACAGCATTCGAAAAATTGGATACCACACAAATTAACCTATCTTCTTGTGTGGTATTAACGTCTAAAACATCACCTCAGATCATAGTTTCTTTTGGTCTTTTGTACCTCAGACTTTTGTCGTAGCAAGTCAATATGTTGTACATTGTATTTTAGTCTTAGATGCTCATGAAAGTTGACTCCAGGTTTTGGGGAAGTCTGTATTTATTTCATCTCATTCTGCTATTTTTAAAATCTGCTAATTGTGGGAAATAATGATATATATATATATATATATATATATATTGATAGTCTGAAACAGTTGGCTAGCCTAGTTCCATGATAGACGCCATCACGGCCGGCTTATGATTTTGGATCGTGATAAGAAGGATAAACTATTTTACCTTGAAGCTCTTCTAAAGTAAAATTCACTTTACCTTGAACTTGTTCATTAAATTTCAAAAGTTCTCTTGAAAAGGTAGTTTGATCTTCTTCCAAGTTCATCAAAGTAGATTGAACTTCACTTGATGGCTCATCTCTAAACTTTCCTTCACAAGATACAAACTAGAGAAAGAAGAAAGATTATTAGAATTAGAATAAGGAAAATCCTCACTCTCTATTTGTTTTCCCTCTTTCTTTTCTCTCATTTTCTTTTCAACCTCTTCACTCTTTTCTTGTGACAACTCACTCACTTCACTCCACACTTTCTCTCCTTTTTCCACTCTAAAGTTGTTACTTTTCTCTCCCTTACTTCTCTCTTTATTTGCATTTTTCAAGGATGTTCTTAAACTCATCAGTCCTTTTCCCTTTTGGTTTACTTCATTCCCCCTATATTTATGATGAAAAACTTGTTGGATGTTTTACAACTCATTCAAGGTGTCCTCTTGATCATGTTGAAAAAGTGTGTTGTTTATCATTCAAGGTTCTTGAGGTGGTGTTAGTGGTGGAGGAAGAAGATTGTCCCTCCTTGGTGGTACTTGAGGCGTATGTTGGGGAGGTAGATTCATTGGTGGTCTAGGTAGTGGTGAATCTTGTAGTTGAGGTACTTATGGTGGTTGATGTGTGATTGGGGGTTGTAGTTGGTGTTGGTAGTAGGTATGTGGTCGGTAGTTTGGTGGAGGAAAATAAGGTCCCTTTGGTGATTTTGTTTGCTTTGGTAGGTTTTGTGGTATTTGATATGTTGGTTATGTTGTGGTTTTCCTCTTTGAAACATTTGTCGCACTTGTGAAGGAGAGGGTTTAGTAGAGGAATTAGTAAACGTCATACTACTCTCCCTCCCTTGTCACCTCAATTGAGATTCCTCCATCATGTAATTCAACCTTGCATTCGTTTTGTGTTGCCATATGGTAAAATTGGTTATGTCATAAATCATAGAGACAACTTCATGCATCGGAGTCTCACTCCTTGAATCACAATTAAGACTAGAAGTTTGTCTGTACTCCATTATACCTACAAAACGAGCAAACACATTAGTAGTAAAAGTCCTCACCAACTCACTTGATGTCACTCAACCCTCGTGTATCACACCTTGCACCAATTGGCTTTTGCATGCTCAAGTTCTATTCACTCTTGCCTTTTTCCGCTCCAGTAGTAAATATCAAAATTGCTAGCAAACTTAAGTCCCAAAGTTCCACAACAAGTTCCAAACATCTTCGGGGTGGAGTGGAAGTTGTATATTCACAAGGACAGACAATTAATAGAAAACGGACTTGAACCAAACAATTCACAACGAAAATAAAGAGAAAAGCACGAAAGAAATGACACGAAATAAACAAAGCACATAAAGAAACTAGAAATAAACTCAATATGAACTAATATCAAGTTAAGAGTTTAGTTTACTACAAATGGAAAAGAAAGAAAAGAAAAGAAACTAGAAAACTAGACATTTTTTAGAAGGTGGTCATATTCGCAAAAAATGGCTATTTCTGTAAAACTAGCCGGATTTGCAAAATTTGAGCAGCTGGACAAATTCGCTAAGCCTGGAGTACTGGGCAGAGCAGTGTGATCTTGACAACCTAGAGTTCCAGATTTGAACTCCAACCATTGTAGGATACCAACTTACCAACTGAGTCGCAAATACAATCTGTCAAACGGTTCAATTTACTTCCAAAAACCGTCCTAAATAGCTACTGAATTCTGGCCTTCTGCTAAGCCTCAATTTTGCTGCTCAAACTCTACAAAATGCTAAACATTGCAGAAAATAAATTTGGTTCAATCTTTTTTTCTCAGAGAAAGTGCAGTTTCAGCAGCTCTATTTCTTCTTCCTTTGAACTTTGAACTACAAGTGCAATCACAAGATTTTGTCAGCACAAACAGTTGAGTTTAATCCTCAAAAGATTGCTCAAATTGTTGAACTTCCTCTGCCAAACTCAAGTCCCAACTAAACTCCAAATCAGCGAACCTCAAATCAGCAGAACCAAACCAAAATTTCAGCAGAAAGCTCACACAAGTATTCAGTAACTAGCAGGCATATCAACATCTCAACAGGGAATAAACTTGATGAGTGGTGATTTTACCACTCATTTTAGTCTCTTTTCATTAGACTTTGCATCCTTTAATGATAACATGAGGTCGTTTATAGTGTGTATTGTTCGATTTTCAGGAAAATGATGTTATGAAGTGATTTGCATTGAATTGAAGTGGAGTTGAGCAAAAAAGAGTGGAAAAGGGCAATACCTACCAGTGATTCTGCACCTGTGGATTTTTGGTCGCTGATGCGACATCACACCTGTGAAGTAGTGGACCGCACCTGCGAAAATGGCTCAACTGCACTGAGACCGCACCTGCGACGTGGTATCCGCACCTGCGGAACCGCAGGTGCGGTGGTTTGGTCCGCATCTGCAGAAAAGGATAAAGTCACTCAGAATCGCACCTGCGATGTGGTATCCGCATTTGCGGAGCCGCACCTCTAATAATTCCTCCGTAGGTGCGGTCAACGGGCATCAGTTCTGGGCAGATTTATCAATTCACATTTTTCCAATCCCAAACCCACAAATACTCGACCTAGCAGATATTTTCAGAAATCTTTGGCAATCTCTTTGGCTTATTTTCAGTCTTCTACACTAGAGAAGAACACGTTTTGGAAGCTAGGGTTTGCACATACACTTGGGTTTTGAAGATTTGAAGCTTGTGGTTAAGCATTTCTTACCCATTTATGTTTATTTCTTCATTTTCTTGCTTTGTATTGAATATTTAAGTGTGTAGTATTTATTTCCAACACTTAATCTTGTTTATGGAAATATTCATGTTTAAAGTGTGGATTAAATACCTTGTTGTGCTTATGTATTGAATGATTTTTCATCTTTTATGAAGTGAGTTAATGTTTATTTAATTATTCTTGTTCTTTAATGTTTTCAAAGGGATTAGCTAACCCTAGGACTCGCCCATTAACTCTGAATTAGTTTTGGAAAAGATAATTTGGGGTTGGGAAAGATTAATTAACGAGAACTTGAGGCTTTAACCCTCATTTTATAGATTCTACCTAGGTAAATGATTGAACTACTTGTAGCCATATCCGGGTGTGCTTAATCTCTTAATTGGGTTAGGAATAATTCAATTAGGAAGTCTTGTTAGTCTTCGGAATAATCTAATTAAGAATTATTATCCGTGGCTAATTAACATAAACTCGCTCATATTTATAAAATCGTGAAATACATTGGATCATTACTTGAGTATAATTCCCGATGCCTTCATACTTGTAGCCATTGATCATTTTACTTGCTTTCTTGGTTAGTTTACATTTTTGCATTTAGGTATAAATATTTTCTAAACCAAATTCTAAGTGTTTGGAATTGCACAATAAGTGATAATTCTCTTACATTCCTAATCACCTACATATTGTTCTCTGTGGGATTTGACCCCAACCTAGTTGGGTTATTATATTTGACAATCGCCCACTTACACTATTTTAAAGTGTAATTTGAGCGTATCAAATTTTGGCGCCGTTGTCGGGGAACAATTTGGCGTAATTTAGGTTGTTTGAGAAATAAGTGTAAGTGCTTTGGTCCACACTTGTGAATATTTGTGTAATTATTTTTCCTACCTTGGTCTATTTTTCTTATTTGTTTCTTGTTTATTTTCTTAATTTTTGATTAAAAAAAATATGGCATCATATAATGAAAATTGGTTGGATGGTAGTTGTTCATATTTTGATGACCCTTGTCCTTATTGTGGAGAACCACAGTCGGGGAAAAATTGTTTAAATTCTCCCGCAGGTGGATTGTGCGCAGAATCTCAAACCCATGAGTAGAGTATTTGTGATAAGTGTGGTCGTCAAAATGGTCATTGATATGATTGTGCTTATTTGTCCGTCCCTTCCCCAAGCCCCTGCTATGATGATTCTACTTTTTGTGATGAGAATTTTAGGGATGAGGAAGCAGAAGAAATTGAGCATGGCCGAAGTGGAGAGTTCAAGCTCATGTTAGAATGCCTACTTGAAGGAGGAAACAAAGAGCAAAATGCTTTGGAGGAGCTTTTGGATAATAGTCTCCAAAATGACTTGGCACTTGAATGGTTGCACTCACAAATGGATGAAATGATTGAAGCCTTAAGGGTTCAAAAAGTCTCGGAAGTGAGTGATAGCCAAGAACCTTCCTTGGAGGTTGAAGTTGAAAATCCTTCTTTGGCACTTGATCAAAACCAAGAATAACTCTCAAATGCTCAAAATGAGAAGATGATGCTTATGTTGGAGACCATTCTTGAAAATGAGGAGAAGAACAACTTTGCATTCGAGGACTTGAAACATGAAGTGACTCAAAATGATGAGCATATCCGCACTTTGGAGGATCAAATGAAATCATTAATGGAGGCTCATTATGCCTCTCAATTTGAAAGTGTGGAAGGAAGCCAAGAAGAGTCCAATCCCGAGGAAGAAAGTGAGCTTTACTTTTGAGGAATCAAGACTTGAACATCCGCCAACCGACTCCATGAGTGTTAGTATTGTATTGGTAAAAATGAGCTCACACGTGTAATACTTATGATGACTCTGCAATTTATGTGGAGCAATGACAACATGACAACTGGATGAGACTTTATGAAGAGGTACGAGATAAAGAGGAACAGAACAGCATACCCACGGGGTAATCAGATACGGGAATCTCAACCTAATTGAGAAGGCGAAGAGACACAGTCAGAATGAATCAAGACGGAATAAAGGGCAGATTCGGGGGTCTTCAATTAATGAGCCAAAACGTTATATAATCTTCACGCAACAGTTACGATTAATTATTGTAACGTTACATTAATGTCATTATTAGGTATTAATGCTCAATCACTGAAAAGAGTAGACGTTATATTAAGAAATTCTCTATAAAAGGGAGTAAAATATAACTTGTAAGGACACGTTCGAACCACTATTGAAATATACTTACTTTTTATGCATCTTTCTGCTTTCTATTNTTTTTCTCAAGCAACATTCTGTAAATTATGTCGAACGCCAACGACAACAACCAACAAAGGATTGGAACTCCAGTTCCATCACCTTCAGGTTCCCCACGAGGCTCAAGGGAACATTCCCCAGAGAGATCTACGACTCAAAATAATAATCACAATGGAAATGAACAAACAGGAGAACAAGATCCTGTAAAACAAATGGTTGGTGAATATGTGACTCAAGCCTTACAAGCTTTCATGAGGGGACTGCTAGCTGCATCACCTACACCTCCCCCTAACAACACCGCAACTGTGGAAAATCCATAATCCGGACTAGCAAACTCAGGAAGTAGAGGCACTCCAAATGAGTCTCTCGAAGCAAGACCAGGTATGTCTAGTAATCCAGAATTACAGTCTTTATTACTAACCTTGCAGAAATAGGTGAAGGAACAAAAACGGCCAAATCGAGCAAATTCCTGGAGTATCACCTGTTATCAAAGGCATTAACGTTGATAGATATTTTCAACAACCTTGGAAGCCAAATGCAGCACCCTTGCCTATTCCCAAGAAATTCAAAATGCATGATATTCCCAAGTACGACGGGACAACTGATCCACGTGATCATGTAACTACTTTTACTACTGGAGTAAAAGGCAACGATCTGACTAAACAAGAAAATTGAATCAGTACTAGTCAAGAAGTTCGGAGAGACACTCACCAAAGGAGCACTAACATGGTATTCTCTTCTACACGAAAATTCTATTGAGTCTTTTGCTGAGCTTGTAGATTCTTTTATAAAAGAACATTCCGGTGCACAAAAAGTCGAAAAAAGAATGGAAGACATATTCAAGATAAAACAAGGAGACACGGAGTTGCTTCGAGAATTTGTAGACAGGTTTCAACGAGAAAGAATGCTGCTACCAAGGGTACCTGACAATTGGGCAGCAATGGCGTTTGCAAGCAACTTAAATGACAGAAGCTCAGAAGCCACGAGAAGACTCAAGGAAAGCTTGAGAGAATTCCCAGCCACGACATGGAACGATATCTATAACAGGTACAACACCAAGCTACGAATAAAAGAAGACACCATTGCTTAATCAAAAGCTGAAGATCGAGCCAGTTCTAGACATTCCGAACCAGAAATGAGAACAGGTACGATCCATTATGGGACCTTCAGGACAAGAAACTCGTTCCAGGTTTGAAAATACACGGTCGGAATATAGACCGTCAGATAGAGATACGAACTCATCCTCCTCAAGATCTATAAAAGATCGGGAGGAATGCAACAGAGGTAATGCATGAGTCGGAGACTACAACTTCAATGTAAGTACTTCTGAATTAATTACTGCACTGAGAAACATGGGCGATAAAGTTTGATTGCCCAAAGAAATGAGATCGAATCCAAACAGAAGGAATCCAGACCTCTGGTGCGAATTCCATAACGATCATGAACACAGAACATCAGATTGCAGATTGTTGCAAGGTGAGGTAGAACAATTATTAAAATAGGGCTATCTAACAGAACTATTTAGTGAAAAAGGCAAACATGCATATATGAAGAACAGGCAAGAGCCCCCGAGACCACCATCTCTAAAGAGAACATTGAATGTGATAAACGGAGGAGAGGAGGTGAACAGAGTAGTCTGCAAAATATCAACAGAATTCACAATTACACACGGGATGCGGATTCGTGAAGGCATGGAAGCAGACAATATAATGTTCAACAATGCATATGGCAACTGATTGCTTCTTCCTCGTAACGACGCTCTCGTAATATCTCTACTCATACATGACACGAATGTATAAAGAGTGTTGATTGATCCAGGTAGCTCAATCAACATCATTTTGTTGAGAGTTGTGAAAGAAATGCTAATGGAGGATCGAGTAATCCCAAAGCACGAGCCTTATCTAGGTTTGACAACTCTGCCGTAATAACAAAAGGAGAAATTGAGCTTAGTACCTATGCAGAAGGAGTAATCAAAAATACAAAATTTCAAGTCATTGACAACGATATGGCTTACAACATAATCATGGGGAGACCATGGATCCATGACATGGAAGCAATACCATCTACTTTACACCAGGTAATAAAATTCCCTTCTAAATGGGGAAGTCAATAGATTCGAGACGATCAGCAGACCTCAAGGAATATAAATTCAGTAGTACACACAAACAAAAGAGGTAGCGAAAGAGTCAAAAGATGAGAAAATCTCTCAATTAGGTACGGAAGAAGAAATTAGAACCCAAATAGGTACGGAAGAAGGAAGCCACGAGAAGGTGAACCAAATCACCACAGAGGCAACATCAACACATACGGACATGGATTCCAGACCCGGTGTCATTCAGGATCCAGAAGAAGACGAGCATATTAAAACAACTATTGAGGAGCTCGAAACTATCCCACTGTTCGAGCATAAGGTCTGAGAAAAAAGTTCATATAGGCACGAGGCTAAGCCCCGCAAGAAGAGGTAAGTTAATTGAATATTTAAAATCTAACTCAGATTTTTTCGCTTGGTCCCATTCAGATATGACAAGTATACCTCCGGAAGTGATGACTCATAAACTAAATGAAGATCCATCCTTCGTGCTTGTCAAGCAAAAGAAAAGAAAGCAAGGACAATTCAAGAACCAACTCTTGAAAATTGGTTCAATACGCGAGGTAAAATATCCTAATTGGTTAGATAATACTGTAGTGGTACCCAAAAAGAATGGTAAATGGAGAGTATGCGTAGATTACACAGATTTGAATATAACATGCCCCAAAGACTCCTAGATCAAATGATTGATGCCACTGCAGGTAATGAATTGTTGAGCTTTCTAGATGCATATTCTGGTTATAATCAGATAAAAATGGATCCCTCAAATGAGGAAAAAACTTCCTTTATTACAAACAGGGGGACTTATTGTTACAAAGTCATGCCTTTTGTCCTGAAAACAATGGAAGTATACATTAATGATATGCAGGTAAAATCAACTCAAGCGGAAGATCATTTCCATCATCTTTTAATCACCTTCGAAATCTTGCGCAGGTATAACATGAAACTAAATCCAGAAAAATGCGCCTTTAGCGTTGAATCAGATAAGTTTTTGGGTTTCGTTGTATCAAATAGGGGTATAGGAGTAAACCCCGCTCAGATTAAAGCTATTGATGAAATACCTGATATACTTACGAGCAAAAAAGAAGTTCAAAAACTAACAGGAAGAATTGCAGCCTTAGGAAGATTTATCTCCAGGTCTTCGTAGAAGAGTTTTAAATTCTTTTTAGTTCTAAAAAAGCAGAATCAGTTCGAATGGACTGAAGAATGCCAACGGGATCTCAAAGATCTGAAGGCCTAATCAAAACCCTCGCTGCTATCTAAACAAAAAAAGGGGGAGAGGTTGTATGTCTATCTTGCCGTAAGTGCAGTACTGTAAGAGAAGACAGAGGTAAACAATCTCCGATTTATTATGTAAGCAAGTCGTTATTAGATACTGAAACTAGATATCCTCATCTAGAAAAATTAGCCTTATCTCTAATCATGGCGGCTAGAAAGTTGAGACCATACCTTCAATGTCACCAAATCACTGTTGTGACCTCGTATCCACTAAGAAATATTTTGCATAAACAAGAGTTACCAGGGAGATTAGCTAAATGGGAAATAGAATTAAGCGAACATGACATTATATCAGCCTAGGACTGCAATACAGTCTCAGATTTAACTGATTTCATCGCTGATTTTAATACTAGCATAATCCTGAAGTGGAAAAAGAGTTACAACTCTTCACCGGGGCTAATCCAGGAATTTGGACCCTATTTACTGACGACTCTTCCAACATAAAAGGAGTCATCTTGGGAATTGTTTTAATATCATCTGCAGGTGAAAAGATACGACAAGCCATTAAATGTTATCCCATAACTAACAATGAAGCAAAGTACGAAGCTATCATTGCAGGGCTTGAACTGACACGAGAACTCTCAATTGAGCAAATCGTGATCAAAAGTGACTCTCAACTAGTGATAAACCAGATGCAGGGGACTTATACCGCAAGAGAGGCTCGGATGCAACAATATCTGGAAAAGGCACGAGACCTAGCAAGGCAATTCCAGTCATGGAAAGTTACGCAAATAGCCAGGGAGGAAAATGCAGAAGCGGATGCATTAGCTAACCTCGCAGCAGTTGCCGACGTAACAAATAAAGACAATGCAATTTTCATACACCTATTTCATTCAGAAATCGACCAAGACAAAAATGAGGTAACATTTAACAATTTAACCTGGGATTGGAGAAATGAAATTGTAAACCCTTTGTAGAACGGTACCGTGCCTGAAGATAGAAAAGAAGCTCAAGCACTTCGCCGGAAAGCTGCGCGGTACTGCCTAGTTCGTGAAACATTATACCGTAAAATGTTTGGAGGTCCCCTAGCAAAGTGCCTTGGACCCAATCAAACGGAGTACGTGATGAAGGAAGTACATGAAGGACACTACGAAAACCATGCAGGAGCAAGATCCTTAGTCAAAACCCTAATCAGAGCAGGGTAATATTGGCCTAAAATGGAGGAAGATGCTGAGAGCTTCGTAGCTAAATGCGACAAATGTCAGCGATATGCCAACAATATGCACCAGCCAGCAGAATTACTCCACCCAGTGGTGCCACCATGGCCATTCATGACATCGGGCATGGATATAGTGGGACCCCTTTCCCCAGCTAAAGGAAAGGTACAGTTCTTACTTGTATTAACTGATTATTTCACAAAATGGGTGGAGGCAGACGCTTTTAAACAGGTGCGAGAGAAATAATTGAAAAACTTCATATGGCAACACATAATATGCCGCTTTGGAATACAAAAGGAGATCGTATGTGACAATGTCCCACAATTCATAGGCTCACAAATCACAGAATTCTTCGAAAGCTGGAAAATCAAGTGAATCACTTCATCACTATATCACCCCGTAGTTAATGGGCAAACTGAGTCAACCAACAAAGTCATTGTCAACAACTTAAAGAAACGGTTGGAAAAAGACGAGGGAAACTGGTCTGACGAGCTACTGGCAGTATTATGGGCTTATAGAACTACTGCAAAAGAAGCCACGGGAGAAACTCCATTCGCGCTTGTCTATGGTTCAGAAGCATTAATACTAGTGGAAATCGGCGAACCAAGCACGAGATGCACAACGACAATGGAAGAAACAAACAACAATGAGTTAAGGACAAATCTTGATTTGCTCGAGCAAAGACGAGAAGCTGCATTAATACGTGTGGCAGCCCAAAAACAAATTATAGAGCGATATTAAAACAGAAAAGCTCACCTCAGATATTTCAAAATTGGGGACGTCGTTCTTAAAAAAGTCTTCCAATAAACAAAGGAAGCTGGTGCAGGAAAGCTAAATCCAAACTGGAAGGGTCCGTGGCCTTGCTGGAAAAGGCGCTTAAAAGTTGGAACTATGGACGACAGAATATTACCAACCAGTTGGAATGCTGTACATTTGAAGAAGTATTACTTCTGAAGTAAAGGGAATACCCCCGGTCAGGTATCATTACGTTCGATTTTACTTTTGTATAGTTAATGTTATACTAACCATTTTAGATGATAGGCAAAAAGCTAACCCGTCACCAGATGATGATATTAGACCTGCATAGACACGAGGAAGTAACTGAATTCCCGGTCTAGGGTTACAACTTTCTGATGGACGTTTTTAAAGGGTTAAGCAGTCATCATCTAAACAATATACCTTCGAGTCCCGTATGTTTTTCCTTTTCAGGAAAAGGACCACAAGGAAGGATAGTCAAGTGCTCGAGATTTCATTCTTCAAAGCTCAAACACTTGGGGGACTATACAGTATGGAAGGCAAAGAAGAAGCAAAGAAGACTATCAAAAGGTCAAAGCTCAAGCTTGAAGATCCATCTTCCCAACAAGCCAATTACTATGAGCAAAATCAAAGAGCCAAAGACAAAAAACACAAAGCCTAATTCAAAAACCTTCAAAACTACATATTCGTAAATGTAAACGAATATTTAGGTTAAAGGCAGAATATTAGATACGGATAAAAATGCACATCCTTGTACTTAGTCAGAAACTTTTGTAAATAAAAACAGTTACGGATAAGAAAAGCATTATCCTTGTATATTTATTCAAAAAACTGTTATAATGAAAACAGTTATACCCTTGTATTAATTCGAAAAAGCTGTTACAATAGAAAAACAGTTACGAGTACAAGTTTATACCAAATCTATTGTAAGAAAAACAGTTGCAAAGGAGTTATGGACGATACACAAACACATGTAAAATGTTGCGAAAGTTCAAAACAATACAATGACTTTCTTAAAAATATTGTCAAAGAAAAACATGTGAAATTCCTATCTCTCTTTTGTACATTTACACCATTATGAAGTTGCGACGTCTTCTTCATTAAGTGATGATAAAAAAAGGGCCCTCTTTTATAAATCGTGCCTATTACGAAAAGGTACAAAAAATCTAAGCCTTTTTAAAATGCAAAGTTAAAAACTCAGAGGTAAACCAAAAACCTCAAAAAGAAAACATGCAAAGATTTAAGAGTGAAAACAAAAACTCAAAGGAATCGAAAGTCATGTCGATATTACTATTAATATACAGTGAAAAAAAACTAAGTATTAACTTAGTCTAGGCCTAATTTGTTTATACAAAAGTTGCCCCTAAGTGTCAGTTGGGGAATTACAAAGGACCGAACTTTACCCCCAATGGGACCGGGGGTAACCACCAATTGAGATGGCGAGACACGAGCAGTAGGGACCTCAGCCTCAAGTGAAGAGAAATTTTGACTTTGCTGAGACTTCTCAATCGTCTCTCTGTTTTAGCAATTTCGGCTTCCAAGTCAAAACCCTCTTGACCCATTTCTGTCAATGTGTGAAGAGGGCATTCAAATAAGCCCAGCTAACATCGACGACTGCTTTGTCTTCAAGTGCCTCGTAGTCTTTCTCCCATTGTTCAGCTTCAACTCTTAGCTCATCTCTTTCAGCCACGACAACATCATGAGAGGCCTGTAAAGGAGAGATGGATCTTTCCAGAAACTGGACCTTCTCTGAAGAGTTACAGAGGTCTTCTTGGGTTTGGGTGAGCAATTGAAAAAGTTTGCCAGAGTGCACCTCCTTCTGGTCCAACAAAGCCTTCAGGCTCCTAATCTCCTCTGTGGCACGGGAAAGCTGCTCTGCAAATGAAGACTCTAAGACACTTTTGTCCTTACCTACCTGGTTCAAAGACGCCTTCTCAACGGCCAGTTCTGCTGTCATAACCCTAACTTGCCGCTCCAAGGTACACTTTTCCTCCTCCATTGACTCCATGTCAAACTGTAAACTCTCGTACTTCTCCTTCCAATTATCATCCTCAATATGGAAGTCATTTGCTGCTTGATCCGTTTGAAAAATTCTCTTCATTAGCTCTGTGTCTATAAGGTTGATCTACATAAAATGATAAATTAGATACGGTAAGAATATATATAAGTACATATGGAGGAAAGACAAGTTTTACCTTTAAGGACGAGTGCACAATATCGTTCATCCAAGTCAGGAAGCTGTGGCTTTCCAGATTAGACTTCTCAGTCGAACCTATCAATGGCTTTAACCATACATCAGCCTGGCCCGACTTTTTCAAGAGGCTGCCCGCTGCAGGAAACTCTATTGTAACTTGCTTCATCACCCCCCTGCTGGAAGACCCTACTTCAACAGCAGAAGGCACTGAAGCGGGGGCGAGCGAAGGAGCCACAAACGGAGTAGTTTGAGGAGCAGCAACGGGAGAAAGAACGGAAATGGGAGCAAAGGCAGCAACGAGAGCAATAAACAAAAGTTTCTTAGCAGCAGTAGGAGAGAAAACATTAAGAGGATCTTCATCAGAGATGGTACCAAAACCTTGTTGGAACAGGTGATCAACGGACTCACGAACATGAGAGGGAGTTGCATCTTCAGGAGCGTAAAGTTCTGATTCAGGCAAAGGAGGATCAACATCGGGTGCAGATTCATTATTAGAGACCACCCTCTTCCTACGTGACCTATGGACCAACGAACCCTCCTCTTCCTCTTCCTCCTCTAAGGTCATGGACCCACTTGCTTTTCTTTTCGACGAGGAGGAACTAGCAATGATCTCCTAGGCCTTAGCCAGAGACAGCCTTGAAGAGGACACAATCACAGCAGAAACTCCACGAGCAGGAAACCCTACCAAATAAAAAGGGTCAGATAAAGCTCAAAAAGATAAAAAAGTAAAAACAAAAAACTTCACTTACCGTGGGTCTTCACCTTCCAACCAAACCTCAAAGAGAGGTACTTCCACGAACGTTCTTCTAAAGGAGCGATTGACAAGAGTTTTTCTACCCAATCACAGAAACCAGAGACATTCTTGACGATTCCCATGGTTCCTGCAAAAGAAGAAGAAACAGTCACGGTACTGAAAGTTCATCAAAAGTGAAGAAAAGGAAAGTGAGAAAAACTGTACTCACGTGCAAAGTTCCACTTCTCAGGGAAGGGGAGATTTTCTTCACCTACTAAACCTGTAGTAAGGACAACAACATACCGGACATACCACCCTCTATCATTGTCATCATCTGGAGTAACTAACACCCTTTTACTCTTAGCCGCGAGAGTAAACACTCATTGGCAGAACAACATCAGAGAATAAAGGTGAATAAGATGATGAAAAGTAAAGGGTACGAAAGCTAAATTGGCCAAATACCTAAGGCACGCGACTACTCGCCAAATAAGAGGACCGACTTATCCCAGAAAAACTTTGAAGAATCGACAAAACTCGATGATAACAGGGTCGATGGGAGGCTTGAATCCTAATGTGAAGGAATAAGTATAGACGTAAGAATATCTAGTCTTGTAAGAGGTTATTCTTTGGTTATCGTTAGGAACAACAACAGGAAAATCAGGCTTCCAATAACAATCCTTGCGTACAAGAGACACTAAGCCATCTGTTATCTGGGTAGGATAAAGGTCAATACTGTCATGTGATGACATTGAAGAAAGCTGCTCACTCAGGGCTTAACTATCCTTGGCAAAAGAAAACTCCGCAGGAACAATCTCATCGACTCTCGGCTTACGAAGCGGTTCATTGTGTTCTCTACTCTTTGATGAAGATCTAGAAGCCCTAGCCCTCGAAGAAGACGAAGGAGTGTTAGACCTAGAAGATGGCGGGGGAGAAGAATAAGAAGAAGAACCCTGGAAGGAGTAGAATTTAAGCTCCTAAGCCTAACGCCCCTCCTACTCCGTGTTGGAGCAGAAGAAAGAGTCAGTTTATCTACAATGATGACCTTTTTAGATTGCTGGTTTGAAGAAGACATATTTATGAAGATGAAGAATTTACAAACAAAGAAAGAAGGTTAGAAGTTTTCCGTGAAAGTAAAGAAAGGAAAAGGGGTATTTGTACTCAAAGGCAACCGCAAAAAAATGGAAAAAACGGTGATGTGAAAGTCATAATTGAAGCTGTCACTTCGAGACTGATGCAACCGCAAAAATCCCTAAAAGGCGCTGAATAATTGCAGAACCAATCCGGGAAAGCCACGTGGCACAGTGTCACGACCCCAAATCTAAGCCAATCGTGATGGCGCCTATCGTGGAACTAGGCCAGCCAAAACTACACTCAAATCATAATAAGCTTCCATTTACATCTTTACTATACTGATAACCCATAAAGGTTTCCTTTAAACATTTATAAAATAGTTAAAGCTATAGTGAATATTAAATACAACCCCCGAGAACCCGGAGTCACCGGTCATGAGCATCTACATAAAATATACAACTCAAAAGAAAATAAATTCTATAATAGTAAGCAGGAGAGAGAGCACGACTGCGGACGCATGCATCTACCTCGCAAACCTCCGAGAATCTCTGGAACAAATAGACAACTCACCCTACCCTAACACCTGGATATGAACACAAGGTGCAGGGGGTAATGTGAGTACACCAACTCAGAAAGTAATGAAAATAAATCAGGTCTGAGCAGCAAGAAACCCATAAAATCAATTCATCAATTCACAATAACCACAACCTTTCTTTCCAACAATATATACGTTAAATCATCACGCTTAAAAGCCAATTTCAGTAAAATCATTTGGAAATATACTTGCCAATAATTTCAACATAACTTTCAAGAAGTTTAGTGTAAAAATGCTGAAAATCATAAAAAGGCCCCTCGGGCAAAACATATTTTATAAGTTCAGAGTGAAAGTGGTAACATCATAAGTAGACCCTCGGGCAAAAACATGTATCATAATCAGCCCCTCGGACATGCCTTACAGTCACTCGTAATCAGCCCCTCGGGCATACCTCACAGTCACTCATAATCAACCCTCGACCATACCTCACAGTCACTCATGCCTCCCAATCACTCGTCACTCGGCACTCGATGCGCTCACTGGGGGTGTGTGCAGACTACGGAGGGGCTCCTTCAGCCCAAGCGCTAATATCAAGCCACCTCGTGGCGTATCATAACCTCACAAATCAGGCCCTCGGCCTCACTCAGTCAGAACCTCTTAAAAGCCCCTCGGGCGAATCAGTAAAATGGGGTACTCGACCCAAAATATCATTTTTTTAAATCTCAAAGTAGTGTAAATCAGGCTGAGTTTCGAAAATAGTAAGCACAATGTGACTGAGTGAAATCATCAATAAACAGTGAGGAAAACAGCAGTAAAAAGCCCCCAAGGTTTCTAAACAAGTCGGCACGAGGCCCCAAACATGGCTTATAGCCCAAATATTTCAGTAATCTTTAGAACACAATTTAACATATAGTTTAGAGTAAAATACACAACTCAATAATTGCCGCGGAGAGGACTAAGTCAAATCCAAAAATCAGTGCGCGCCACATACTCGTCATCCGACATGTGCGCCATTCTAAAATCAGTGAGAAATATGAAGTCCGGGGTTTCATACCCTCAAGACAAGATTTATAACCATTACTTACCTCTACCGGGCCACAATACTAGTCCGCTATGCTCTTGCCCCTCAAATTGGCTCCCGATTGCTCCGAATCTAACCAAAACCAGTTTAACATCATTAATATATGAAAAAGGAACTCAACCCAATCGAAAACTATCAATTTGTACAAAAATCTCGAAATTCGGCCAAATTCGAGCCCCGGGACCACGCCTCGGAATCCGATAAAATTTACATCAAAAGGACCCTTATCCTCCCCTGTGTCCATACATACAAAGAATATCAAAATCGGACCACAATTGCCCACTAAAATTACCAAAAGAAATTCCCAAATCTTTCCTCCCATTTTCCAAACTTTCCTACTTCAATCCTTCAAATTACAAGCCTAATCCGAACAAAATAACATAGAAACGACTTTAATAACTTGGGAACTTACCTCCATTGAAGACTCACAAATTCTCTCTTCAAATTGCCTTCAAATGAGCTCCAACCGCATGCAACAATGGTGAAATGAATAAAACTTCAGGGAAGCTTCTTTTATACTGTTCTGCCCAGCAATTCCGGACTTGCGGATCTTTAATCGCACCTGCGGACCCGCACCTATGGTCCCAGGTGCGCACCTGCGCAATCCCACTAACGGACCAAATCTCGCACCTACGGCCATTTCTCCGCACATGCGGCTTCGCAGGTGCGGCCAACTCTTCGCACCTGCGGACTTCTCCTATCAGCCTCCGTTTGCACCTGCGCATGGCCTTTCGCACCTGCGACATCTCACCTGCGGTTACCCAACCGCAGGTGTGGCCAACACCAGAAACTTACACCAGTAGCCATTTGCTGCATTTTCTTAAGTTCAAAACTCTGCCAACCATCCGAAATCAATCCCGAGCCCCTTGGGGCCCCAGCCAAACATACCAACACACCCCATAGCATTATTCAAAATTAGTCGAGCCTTCAAAATGCCAAAAACAACATGAAAATACCAAAATTACATCAAATTCAAGCCTATGAACTTTGAAACTTCCAAATATCACCAACGACGCCGAAGACAACCAAAACATCTTCGATTGACCTGAAATTTTGCACACATACCCAAAATGACATTACGGACCTGTTCCAACTTCCGGAATCCCATTCCGACCCTGATAGCCTATTTTCCACTGCCAACCCAAAATCGCCAAAAACTAACTTTCGCCAATTCAAGCCTAATTCTACAGCGGGCATAAAAAATTCATTCTGAACACACTCCTAAGTCCCAAATCACCTAACGAAGCTATCCGAGCCATAAAATTTGTATTCCGAGGTCGTTCACCAATAATTCAACTCTCAGTTGACTTTCTCAACTATTATGCTACCATGAGAGACTAAATGCCTCAATTCTCACCATGACCACTCAGAACCCGAACCAACTGACCCAACACACATAAATGAAGCTGAAACGGGGTAAATAGGGCTAAACTCTCGTAATGACCGGCCGAGTCATTACATCCTCCCCCACTTAAACATAGGTTCGTCCTCGAACGTGCCAAGTGTTGTTCTCCAACACCATCAAACTGTTACGTAGCTTACCATGCACATACCCGGGGGTGATCCCACATCACCCTATCACATATAGGTCCAATAGCACATCACCGTTGAAATTTCGAAATCCAATCCTGACCCATAAAACTTAGAACCAATTTCCCACTTCTGAAATAATATACAAGATCAAAATTTCCATAACTATAAACTGAACAAGTCTGAACATGCTGAATCAAGCCATATACGCACCCGGATGAAATCACATAATACACCGCGTGAATCAAACACTCATAGCGATAACTCTTAACCACAATAACTGCTCAGAACAACCCAATACCGGTACATAACCTCTTATCCAGAAATGCCTCGCTCTAACACTTCCATATACTGCCGATGATTAAAGAAGCACGTAGAACTAACAATCATTCGTCCGATCAGTCAGACATGAAACTCCCCCTTCCCAAACAAGAATTATAACAGATTCCTAAGCCGACTCCCGATATTTATCCTTCCAACTGTGCTGTAGAAAATTCTGAAAATGTTCATTCTAGGTCCAAGGACCTGTTCTCATCCATCACAACCACCTTGATGACATGACACATCAATACAATTCGAAGCCAAAACCTGTGCATCTTGTGCACTTAACAACAACATCCCAATGAAATCAAATTATATAAAAGATTCACACGACAGGACTATCCTTCCATTAACAATTACCATCATCATATCATGTTAACATCCTGGCACACACCGTAAAAAAATCAAAACACACGGATCCAATACTAAAGTTCATACCCCTACATAACTCCGCTACACTGCGTGATCTCATCCAACCGTTGGTCCTCTTGAAATATTTCAAGACACCTTGCCCAAAATCAATAACCATTCGAAATTCGACATCAAGTACTCAAAGTGCATTTCCATAGCCATGGGGGAAAACCGAACGATACCATTGTATTGGTAAAAAAAGAGTTTCACACGTAAGGCAACTTTTGACAACTCAGCCAGTCATAGGAAAACGTGACAGCTGGATGTGATTCTTTGAAGAGGTACGGTACAAAGAGGCACAGTT
>ML426251.1:0-26978 GCA_005239525.1 Nicotiana knightiana
CGAGGTAAGTCTCCTTTCTAACCTTGTAAGAGGGAATTTTCCCCATAGGTGAAATAATTAATTGTGTGCTACTATTTGTGGGGGCTACGCACACACGAGGTGACGGGAGTCCGTGTGTAGCTACTATTATGCTTATGTCCAGGTAGTCTAGGCCCGGAAAGCATGTTTTATTTTCCGTACTTGTAACCTTATTGATGAAATTAAAGTTCTTAAACCTTATCGAACTTGGTAAATGAATTTCTGGAAAGGTTTAAATACTATTTTTGTGACCATTAAAAGAGAAATTTGTCATTTTCTTGGGTACTTGTTTTCCCGATGTTGTCGGGGTGGAATGGTTTAATGTGTATGATTATGTGTGATCTCTTCGCAATTTATATTCCGCGAGCGGGGTGATTTCTTCCACTACACTCATGGGAGCGGTCTGTATGCCACGGCAGGTTAATAGATGCATTTATGGTTTGCGTCGTTCAACCCTTCGGCAGCACAATTTACATATATGTTGGTTCGGGCCGTTCAACCCTCGGCATTTCATGCGCATGGTATTTGATGGATACCATCTGTGATTTGAACTGTTTAATGGCCTTAAGATATGAGTTGTTAACTAAAATGATGGAAACTGAGATTTATAATTTATGGAAGAAGTTGTACTTTCCTGTTGATATTTGTTATTTGATTGTAGCATCCATGTTTAGCATAACATTTGTGTATATTAAATTGACCTCTAGCAAGTGTCAAAGTCGACCTTTCGACACTACCTCTTCGAGGTTTGGCGGTATACTTACTAAGTACACGTTGTTTTCGTACTCATACTACACTTCTTGTGCATTTTTATTACATAGGTACATGTATATCTAGTGGCCCCGCTTGGCATCGTGGCATGGTTGATATAGGGACTTGGACATGCTGCATCTCTCGAGACGACCCACAGCTGAAAGAGTCTCCCTCATATGTATTGTATTGTACTTTATTCTTGTCCAGTTTGTATTCCGGAAAATATTGTAACACATGTATACTTCCTAATTTTGCTCATGCACTTGTGATACCGGGTTCTGGGATGAATTTGGGATGTATTTGTCGATTGAATTATTTAAAACATCGTTGTTTACTCGGTAACTTTATTTGATCTTTATATAATGAAATAAAAAGTAAAGATTTCCAAAAATAATAAAATAGGACCTTAATTTACTAATGAGGGTTGGCTTGCCTGACTGTGGTGTCCAGCGCCATCACGACCTTAATGGATTTTGGATCATGACAACGTGGTATCAGAGCACTAGGCTCCCTTAGGTCTCACAAATCATGAGCAAGTCTAATAGAGTCTTGCGGATTGGCACGGAGATGTATGTACTTATTTTCGAGAGGCTACATGGCTGTTAGGAGTACTTCACTTCTTGATTCCTTATCGTGAGTTGATTCCTTTGAGGTTTATGCCTACATTTCGTCTTACTCAATCTTACATGTCGCGAAGTGCTTGCTATAAATCGAGAATTGAGGAATTGTAATGGTACTGCGGAGATGGTGCGTGAAGTTTTTCCTTGCGTAGTTGGTTGGGGCTATTGTCGTTGCTCTGCGAGAGGATATTATGTTGTTTCAACTCAGTAGTTGTGTTTCTGAGAGCTTTGAGGTTGTGCTCAGGTTGTTATGATGCTTACGACTAGTTATCGCACGCCATTAATATGATGAGAGGATGCTTGCCCATATGTTGGTGAAATGAATGACTTGATAGGAGTTCTACTCGGAGCGTGATTCCAAGATTTCAATATTTTATTTCCGGTAGAGGAAAGACAATTGGACTAAAAATGATTAGGTTCAAGTTGATAAGGTAATGAGACTAGGTGGTTTCAAGTGAGGAGGAATATTCATCCGTGATGTGGCATCGTTGTCTTTGATCAAACAGGATGTGATAAGTTCGCCCGTGCTATGGCTTCTTCGGTTGCATTGGGTCAGAGTAATGTGAAGTAATATTGAAGAAGCAGCTGTCAGAGATCATGGTGTGCCGTGGTTTAGGGTTGAATGAGTATTTCTAATGTAGGCGGCTCGAGGAAGATGATCTTCGGAGAGTTTTGAGGTTGTGGTGGTCTGCTGGTTTAAGTGCTACAGAGAATGATATTTATTTGAGGCAACGACTAGGCAGCCTACGATGAGGAAAGACATGTGGGAGGTGTCAAGCAATGGTTAGATTTATAAAAGGCCAGGTGTAAAAAGCGGAAGTCGAGCAGTCGCTTAAAGGAGTGAGTTTGACAAAAATGGGAGAGTGGCAGCGTAGCATATGAGTTTTGTGGTAAGATAGCTGCACATCTTGAGGAGAAGTTTGGAGCGACTAGAAAATTTTAGTGGGCGATGGTTGGGTCCACGGGCTGAAATTGAAATATTGGCTATTTCGGCGGAAGACTAGATGTAACAAAGAGGAGTTGTTCGATATGAAGAAGCATGCAGCATAGCTGTGAATTAGAAGATATTGTCGCGCATTTAGTAGATGTCCACTAGGAGCGGACGGACTGGTGAAGTTGGTAAATGAGAACGGGCGTAAGATGACGTATTGAGGCCATAGAGATTGTGCAGTACAACGTCGCTGGAAGGTGTCAGTTGGTAATTTTCGCAGGTGGGTTATACTCTGTGAGAAGGTCAGTGGTTGCGTGGTTGGCGGAGTTTTGCGAGGGATTTTACTGACTATTCAGCAAGAGGTCGGATATGAGAATGTTGTTAATGGTCAGAGTGCTTGTGAAATTCTAACGGAAGGATTTCAAGGAATTTGGCGAGTTGGTTATGCAGGATCATGTCAACAAGGAAGGAAGATTCTTGGTGAGTTCCAGATTTGTGTGATAGCAGCTTCAGTCTATGTGGGAGAGTTCCACCGCCTGCGATTGGGTTGCATGGGTATCTACTGGCGAAAAATCTTGTCATCAGGATATTAGTGGGTTATTACAGCTAAGGGAAGAAAGTATGAGTAATAATTGAGCATAGGATTTCATAAACGTGTGCAAAGGATGGACTTATGGAATCAGGCTTAGTCTTTGGAAGGATTCACAATTTATGCTTAGTGCAGAGGTAATTTGCAAGGGAAGTGATTCGGCCAGGTTTTATTCAAGATGGGTGTTCAGATACCTGCGAAGCCGTGGAGTTGATTATATTCGGGACCAAGCCAGAGTGGGTGACTCTCAATAGAGGTCCTAGTAAATTCGAAGGTCAGAATGTGATGTCTAAGGATTTGAAGCCCACAGTACGGTTAAGAATCGAGTTTTTGCAGCGGAATTATGGGAAAAAGAGAACAAAAATAATATGGTTGGAGTGTTCTATGTTATCTTTGGCGTGCAAAGTAGAATTTAGGTTCATAGAAGGGAGAAATTACTTCGGGTTCATAAAAAGGTTATCAGATGTGAACATGCGTTCGAGGAGAGCATGAAACGGTTCATGGGCTTGGAGACAAAGTAGTCTCGTGGAATGGAATCACTCGAAGTGAGTGCAAATTGAGTTCTATGTGTTGATTTGGAGTTATCATCATCCCTAAGGTGAGTGCGAATTGGATTAAGGTATAAGATGGGTCGTGTTATATGATCTTATGAAAGGTTTAATTGAATATCACTGCGGTATTGTGGCGGTGTTAGCGCATGGGCATTGTGAGTTATTGTTCATCTTGATCTATGGCTTGATCAAAGTGGGGTAAGTCTGCTATTGATAAGCTGAGTGAACGGCTAAGTGTCGTATCAGTTTCAGTTTGAGGTATACGAGTGAATCAATTATGTCCTACAGAAGTGGAGTTTGAGAATGACGCGAGTAATGGATATTTGGAAAAGTTAGATGGTCAGCCAAGGTGAAATTGGCGCAATGGCGGCAGTAGTCAGTCTTTTCAGCATGATTAGTTATGCATCTGAGTTATGACGGTTCATGTGAGTTCTTGATGGCCGCCGTAATTCATTTTATTTGGAAGCATTCAAGTATTATGGCCTGTCATGTGTAGGCGGATCTAGGAAGGATTATGGTGGTATAGACTATTACTTGAGGATTTGCATGTTATGTGATTATGAGAATTCACTCTTGTGTTGTTATGGTACTCTAGAATTGAGTTAAGTAAAAGTTTTCTATGTGATAAAGTGTTTACCCTATTAGTGGTTCAGGAGTTATGACAAGATTCTTGTACGATTGCATATTGGCATGTTAGGTGTAGTGAACGGTATGGAATTTGGAAGCGAAGATCAAGGTAGTAGTTCGGTGTTGGCAAGGATATCACAAGCTCGGATGATCAAGGAAAGGGATTTAGATGTTTAGAGTAAGCTGGTATTGTCTTCAGCATCACATGAGATCGGTGGTTGTGTAAGAGGCATTGCGTTCTGGTTGCAGATTTCTTGGTAGGATTTACAGCAGTTGTGTGGCCGGTGGTATGGTGGTGCAGACTTTTTATCTAGTGCATGAGATCGTTGAGGTGTATTCCACGCGAAGATCATATGAGTGTGACATGTAGTCACTTGATTGATTGAAGATTCAGACCAAGTATAAAGAAGTATAATATTGTTTATTTGAGAGTTTATGCTTGGAGGGTGCTCGGTTCATTTGGTAGCGGATGTAGGGATTTTTCTCCGGCTGTGATGGTTGTTCTTGCATTTTATGAGGAAAGGTGGGTTATTATGGACCCAGGTAAGGCTATTACCCTAGCTCACTGCGAGCATAATCGGCTTGAAGGTTATGAATGGATTTAAATATAATTATTGGCTCCATAAGAGTGAGGTGTGTTCATTTCAATATAGCGCTTCTCATGGAGAGGTATTAGAACATTAGATGTTGTTCCATCCTTGTCCATTTCATGTAACATTATGATTGTGTCATGTGAGATTTGAAACGGCTTGATAGTTTCTTATGTGTTGAGATTCCGCGTAGTGATGATGTTATGTGAGCAGGATAGCTCTTGAGATTCAAAGTATATATATCGCACCTCAGCTGTGCTTGAGTTTTGTAGCATATGGCTCTATCAGTCTCACCAGGATGGTATTATGCCCTTAGCGTGCTTGTGACCAATATTCGATATTTTGTGGTAATGAGCAATTTAGCTTGGTGTGTATCTCCGTAGGTAAATTTTATGGGTGGATAGGTGGCACGCCGCAACAGTTATATTATTTGGATCGGGTTGCGCGCCGCAACAGTGTGATGTTGAGTACAGTCCCCTATATTTATTTTTCTTGTGTTTTACTTTCTATTTTTTTAGGAAAGTTCATATTAGTTGCGGGAGTTGAGTAGTCCCTTCCTGAGTCATTTCCCTATGTATCGTGTTCGAGTTGTGGCCTATTGGCCATTGTGGCATCATGTGAAACTGTTGGTTATGTCTGGGGTGACTTGTTGTCTGAGCAGTTCATACTGGGTGAGACGAGATTTATCAGATCAGGGATTAGTGCGATAAGATTCTGTGAAGTATATTAAATAATAAATACCATTAGTTGGTTAGTATTGAAGTGATGATTCTAGGCAAAAGAAAAGGTTCAATGATTTGTTGACTCTTAAGTTGGTTGTAAACTTCTACACATCTTCTCCGTTGCGGTGGTATCATAAGCGTTATAGCAGGACCTATATAGAATTCATGAGGTACATTGGGAGCATCAGATTCGTGGAATTTTTGTATTAAGGTCAGGGAATGTCGTTATGGTTAAATGACGAATTATGCGGTGTTTGGTGCCAATTCAGCGGAGGCATGCAATCACAATCTGGTACCTCGTGTAGTGATTAATTCAGTGTTCATATATTGGAAACAGGCCTGGCAGAGAATTTCGTGTGTTGGAACTGTGTTACGAGCTTATTGTATAGATAAAAGAGGATTTCTTTAGATTTGATCGAGCTAATGTGCTCAACTGAGTGTTGGTAGAACAAGTAGATGCACGAAGTGTTGAACTGTGATTTCAGATAACTCTAGAGCAGTTCTCAGCACGTTCGAGGACGAACGCATGTTTAAGTGGGAGAGAATGTAACGAACCGACCGATCATTTTGAGATCTTGCACGTTGTTTGGCGGGATAAGTCCATGAGCAGCTTCATTTAAGGTATTATGACTTGTAGGCGTGGTTGGAACTGAATTTCGGAAGTTCGGAGTCGAATTGGAAAAAAAGTTCTCATTTCAGAAGCCTTAAGTTGGAAGAATTGACTAAGATTGGATTTTTGAGTAAACTACCTTAGAATTAGGATTTGGAGGTTCCAGCAGGTTCGCATGATGATTTTGGACTTAGGCGTATGTTCGGAGCGGGTTTTGGATGACTCCGAGAGCGTTTTGGCGCACATTGTAGAAGTTAGCATCTTGGAAGAAATTTCATAAGTCTGGGTTGAAGTGAATTTCAGTGTTATCGATGTCCGTTTGGGATTTCGAGTCTGGGAATAGCTCCGTATGGTGATTCTGGTGTTAGGAGCGCGATCGGAAGTGAATTCGGGGGGTTCGTAGGTCATTTTGGAGTCATTTGGCTAAAGTTAGAAATTTAAAGGTTTTTAGGAAGTCCGACCGGAAGTGGAAATTTTGATATCAGGTTCGGATTCCGATTCCGAAAGTTAGCGCGGGTCCATAATGTTGAATGTGACTTGTGTGCAAAATTTGGGGTCAATCGGACTTGATTTCATAGGTTTCGGCATCGAATGTAGAAGTTGGAAATTTCAAAGTTCATAAAGATTGAATTGAGTTGTGATCCATTGTTTCGATGTTATTTGATGTGATTTGAGGCCTCGAGCAGGTCTGTATTATGTTTTGGGACTGGTTGGTGTGATTTGATGAGGTCCCGGGGGCCTCGGGTGGATTCCGGGTGGTTATCGGATCGAATTTGGAATGTTGAGAAAAGCTAAGGCTGCTGGTGTCTAGTGTGACCGCACCTACGAGGTTTTGGCCGCAGGTGCGGCCTTGGTGTCGCAAAACGGATGTGGCTGGCTTGGCTGGGGCCGCAGGTGCGAGGTTGTGTCTGCACCTGCGAAGGCGCAGATGCGGAAAAGGAGGCGCATGTGCAGATCCGTGTCAGGCAAGGGAAGTGCGCAGGTGTGAAGTTTTTGGCCGCACCTGCGAGGCCGCAGGTGCGCCGGTTCGACCGCAGGTGCAGAATTCGGGTCTGGGCACTGTGTTATTTTAAAAGCGGGATTTGGCCATTTTCTTTCATTTTCTCTTGGATCGGGTGATTGTTGGAGGGTTTGAAGAAGGGTTTTCATCATATATGGCAAGGTAAGATATCCCCACCCACCTTGAGTTAAATGCATTGATTATGTATAGATTTTTAAGATGGAAATTTGGGGAAACTTGGGTTTTGGTAGAAAACCAAGAAAATTTACATTATTGGATTTTAGCCACGACTTTGGGCATGAAATTGAGGGTGAATTATATATTTTAGTTAGTGAAGTTATGGGTAATCTTCATCTTCAAAAAAATTTTGGAATCCGAGCATGTGGGCCCGAGGGCGATTCTATCGACTTCTCGTTCGGGGTTCGGAATTTTTATAAATTAGCTTATAATGAGTAATTATGTATATATTAATGGGTTTGAATAATTATTGTCTAGTTTTGGAGCGTTGTCCATTGATTAGAGTCATCGGAAGGGTGTGGAATGCCGGTTATGGAACTTTGGAGCGAGAAAAGTCTCCTTTCTAACCTTGTGAGAGGGAATTTTCCCCATAGGTGAAATAATTAAATATGTGCCACTATTTGAGGGTGTTACGCACGCACGAGGTGACTGGAGTCCGTGCGTTGCTACTATTATGGTTATGTCCGGGTAGTCTAGGCCGCAAAAGCATGTTCTATTTTCTGTACTTGTAACCTTATTGCTGAAATTAAAGTGTTTAATCCTTATCAAACTTGGTAAATGAATTTCTGGAAAAGATTTAAATACTATTTTCGTGACCACTAAAAGAGAAATTTGTCATTTTCTTGGGTACTTGTTTTCCCGATGTTGTCGGGGTGGATTGTTTTGATGTGTGACCGCTTCGCAATTTATATTCTGCGAGCGGGGTGATTTCTTCCACTACTCGCATGGGAGCGGTTTGTACGCCACGACAGGTTAATAGATGCATCTATGGTTCGCGTCGTTCGACCCTTCGGCAGCACAATTTACATTTATGTTGGTTCGGGCTGTTCGACCCTCTGCATTTCCTGCGCATGATATTTGTTGGATACCATCTGTGATTCGAACTGTTTAATTGACTTAAGATATGAGTTGTTAACTGAAATGATAGAAACTGAGATTTATAATTTATGGAAGAAGTTGTCCTTACCTGTCGATATTTGTTATTTGATTGTAGCTTCCATGTTTAGCATCACACTTGTGTATATTAAGTTGACCTCTAGCAAGTGTCAAAGTCGACCTCTCGCCACTACCTCTTCGAGGTTAGGTGGGATAGTTACTGAGTACACGTTGTTTTCGTACTCATACTACACTTGCTGTGCATTTTTATTGCACAGGTACATGTATTTATAGTGGCCCCGCTTGCCGTCGTGGCATGGTTGATATGGGGACTTGGGCGAGCTGCATATCTCGAGACGACCCGCAGCTGGCAGAGTCTCCCTCAGATGTATTGTACTTTATTTCTTTGTCCAGCTTGTAATCCGGACAATATTGTAAAATATGTATACTTCCTAGCAATTTTGCTCATGCACTTGTGACACCGGGTTCTGGGATGACTTTGGCATGTATTTGTCGATTGAATTATTTAAAACATCGTTGTTTACTTATTAACTTTATTTAATCTTTATCTAATGAAATAAAAAGTAAAGATTTTCAAAAATCATAAAATAGGAACTTAATTAACTAATGAGGGTTGGCTTGCCTGACTGTGGTGTCCAGCGCAGTCACGACCTTAATGGATTTTTGATCATGAAAACGTGGTATCAGAGCACTAGGTTCCCTTAGGTCTCACAAATCATGAGCAAGTCTAATAGAGTCTTGCGGATTGGCATGGAGACGTATGTACTTATTTTCGAGAGGCTACAGGGCTGTTAGGAGTACTTCACTTCTTGATTCCTTATCGTGCGTTGATTCCTTTGAGATTTATGCCTACGTTTCTTCTTACTCAATCTTACATGTCGCGAAGTGCTTGCTATAAATCGAGAATTGAGGAATTGTAATGGTACTACGGAGATGGTGCGTGAAGTTTTTCCTTGCGTAGTTGGTTGGGGCTATTGTCGTTGCTCTACGAGAGGATATTATGTTGTTTCAACTCAGTAGTTGTGTTTCTGAGAGCTTTGAGGTTGTGCTCAGGTTGTTATGATGCTTACGACTAGTTATCGCACGACATTGATATGATGAGAGGATGCTTGCCCATATGTTGGGGAAATGAATGACTTGATAGGAGTTCTACTCGGAGCGTGATTCCAAGATTTCAATATTTTATTTCCGGTAGAAGAAACACAATTGGACTATAAATGATTAGGTTCAAGTTGATAAGGTAATGAGACTGGGTGGTTTCAAGTGATGAGGAATATTCATCCGTGATGTGGCATCGTTGTCTTTGATCAAACAGGATGTGTTAAGGTCGCCCATGCTATGGCTTTTTCGGTTGCATTGGGTCAGAGTAATGTGAAGTAATATTGAAGAAGCGGCTGTCAGAGATCATGGTGTGCCGTGGTTTAGGGTTGAATGAATATTTCTAATGTAGGCGGCTCGAGGAAGATGATCTTCGGAGAGTTTTGAGGTTGTGGTTGTCTGCTGGTTTAAGTGCTACAGAGAATGATATTTATTTGAGGCAACGACTGGGCAGCCTACGATGAGGAAAGACATGTGGGAGGTGTCAAGCAATGGTTAGATTTATAAAAGGCCAGGTGTAAAAAGCGAAAGTCGAGCAGTCGCTTAAAGGAGTGAGTTTGACAAAAATGGGAGAGTGGCAGCGTAGCATATGAGTTCTGTGGTAAGATAGCTGCACATCTTGAGGAGAAGTTTGGAGCGACTAGAAAATTTTAGTGGGCGATGGTTGGGTCCACATGCTTAAATTGAAATATTGGCTATTTCGGCGGAAGACTGGATGTAACAAAGAGGAGTTGTTCGATATGAAGAAGCATGCAGCATAGCTGTGAATTAGAAGATATTGTCGCGCATTTAGTAGATGTCCACGAGGAGCGGACGGACTGGTAAAGTTGGTAAATGAGAACGGGCGTAAGATGAGGTATTGAGGTCATAGAGATTGTGCAGTACAACGTCGCTGGAAGGTGTCCATTGGTAATTTTCGCAGGTGGGTTATACTATGAGAAGGTCAGTGGTTGCGTGGTTGGCGATGTTTTGCGAGGGATTTTACTGACTATTCAGCAAAGGTCGGATATGAGAATGTGGTTAATGGTCAGAGTGCTTGTGAAATTCTAATGGAAGGATTTCAAGGAATTTGGCGAGTTGGTTATGCAGGATCATGTCAACAAGGAAGGAAGATTCTTGGTGAGTTCCAGATTTGTGTGATAGCAGCTTCAGGCTAAGTGGGAGAGTTCCACCGCCTGCGATTGGGTTGCATGGGTATCTACTGGCAAAAAATCTTGTCATCAGGATATTAGTGGGTTATTACAGCTAAGGGAAGAAAGTATGAGTAGTAATTGAGCATAGGATTTGATAAATGTGTGCAAAGGTTGGACTTATGGAATCAGGCTTAGTCTTTGGAAGGATTCACAATTTATGCTTAGTGCAAAGGTAATTTGCAAGGGAAGTGATTTGGTCAGGTGCTTATTCAAGATGGGTGTTCAGGTACCTGCGAAGCCGTGGAGTTGATTATATTCGGGACCAAGCCAGAGTGGGTGACTCTCAATAGCGGTCCTAGTAAATTCGAAGGTCAGAATGTGGTGTCTAAGGATTTGAAGCCCACAGTATGGTCAAGAATCGAGCTTTTGCAGCGGAATTATGGGAAAAAGAGAACAAAAATAATATGGTTGGAGTGTTCTATGTTATCTTCGGCGTGCAGAGTAGCATTTAGGTTCATAGAAAGGAGAAATTACTTCGGGTTCATAAAAGGTTTATCAGATGTGAACATGCGTTCGAGGAGAATATGAAACGGTTCATGGGCTTGGAGACAAAGTAGTCTCGTGGAATGGAATCACTCGAAGTGAGTGCAAATTGAGTTCTATGTGTTGATTTGGAGTTATCATCATCCCTAAGGTGAGTGCGAATTGGATTAAGGTATAAGATGGGTCGTGTTATATGATCTTATGAAAGGTTTAATTGAATATCACTGCGGTATTGTGGCGGTGTTAGCGCATGGGCATTGTGAGTTATTGTTCATCTTGATCTATGGCTTGATCAAAGTGGGGTAAGTCTGCTATTGATAAGCTGAGTGAACGGCTAAGTGTCGTATCAGTTTCAGTTTGAGGTATACGAGTGAATCAATTATGTCCTACAAAAGTGGAGTTTGAGAATGACGCGATTAATGGATATTTGGAAAAGTTAGATGGTCAGCCAAGGTGAAATTGGCGCAATGGCGGCAGTAGTCAGTCCTTTCAGCATGATTAGTTATGCATCTGAGTTATGACGGTTCATGTGAGTTCTTGATGGCCGCCGTAATTCATTTTATTTGGAAGCATTCAAGTATTATGGCCTGTCATGTGTAGGCGGATCCCCGAAGGATTATGGTGGTATAGACTATTACTTGAGGATTTGCATGTTATGTGATTATGAGAATTCACTCTTGTGTTGTTATGGTACTCTAGAATTGAGTTAAGTAAAAGTTTTCTATGTGATAAAGTGTTTACCCTATTAGTGGTTCAGGAGTTATGACAAGATTCTTGTACGATTGCATATTGGCATGTTAGGTGTAGTGAACGGTATGGAATTTGGAAGCGAAGATCAAGGTAGTAGTTCGGTGTTGGCAAGGATGTCACAAGCTCGGATGATCAAGGAAAGGGATTTAGATGTTTAGAGTAAGCTGGTATTGTCTTCAGCATCACATGAGATCGGTGGTTGTGTAAGAGGCATTGCGTTCTGGTTGCAGATTTCTTGGTAGGATTTACAGCAGTTGTGTGGCCGGTGGTATGGTGGTGCAGACTTTTTATGTAGTGCATGAGATCGTGGAAGTGTATTCCACGCGAAGATCATATGAGTGTGACATGTAGTCACTTGATTGATTGAAGATTCAGACCAAGTATAAAAAAGTTTAATATTGTTTATTTGAGAGTTTATGCTTGGAGGGTGCTCGGTTCATTTGGTAGCGGATGTAGGGATTTTTCTCCGGCTGTGATGGTTGTTCTTGAATTTTATGAGGAAAGGTGGGTTATTATGGACCCAGGTAAGGCTATTACCCTAGCTCGCTGCGAGCATAATCGGATTGAAGGTTATGAATGGATTTAAATATAATTATGCGCTCCATAAGAGTCAGGTGTGTTCATTTCAGTATAGCGCTTCCCATGGAGAGGTATTAGAACATTAGATGTTGTTCCATCCTTGTCCATTTCATGTAACATTATGATTGTGTCATGTGAGATTTGAAACGGCTTGATAGTTTCTTATGTGTTGAGATTCCGCGTAGTGATGATGTTATGTGAGCAGGATAGCTCTTGAGATTCAAAGTATATATATCGCACCTCAGTTGTGCTTGAGTTTTGTAGCATATGTCTCTATCAGTCTCACCAGGATGGTATTATGCCCTTAGCGAGCTTGTGACCGATATTCGATATTTTGTGGTAATGAGCAATTTAGCTTGGTGTGTATCTCCGTAGGTAAATTTTATGGGTAGATAGGTGGCACGCCGCAACAGTTATATTATTTGGATCGGGTTGCGCCGCAGCAGTGTGATGTTGAGTACAGTCCCCTATATTTATTTTTCTTGTGTTTTACTTACTATTTTTTTAGGAAAGTTCATATTAGTTAGTAGTCCCTTCCTGAGTCATTTCCTTATGTATCGTGTTCGAGTTGTGGCCTATTGGCTATTGTGGCATCATGTGAAACTGTTGGTTATGTCTGGGGTGGCTTGTTGTCTGAGCAGTTCATACTGGGTGAGACGAGATTTATCTGATCAGGGATCAGTGCGATAAGATTATGTGAAGTATATTAAATAATAAATACCATTAGTTTGTTCGTATTGAAGTGATGATTCTAGGAAAAAGAAAAGGTTCAATGATTTATTGACTCTTAAGTTGGTTGTAAACTTCTACACATCTTCTCCGTTGCGGTGGTATCATAAGAGTTATAGCAGGACCTATATAGAATTCATGAGGTACATTGGGAGCATCAGATTCGTGGAATTTTTGTATTAAGGTCAGGGAATGTCGTTATGGTTAAATGATGAATTATGCGGTGTTTGGTGCCAATTCAGCGGAGGCATGCAATCACAATCTGGTACCTCGTGTAGTGATTAATTCAGTGTTCATATATTGGAAAAAGGCCTGGCAGAGAATTTCATGTGTTGGAACTGTGTTCCGAACTTATTGTATAGATAAAAGAGGATTTCTTTAGATTTGATCGAGCTAATGTGCTCAACTGAGTGTTGGTAGAACAAGTAGATGCACGAAGTGTTGAACAGTGATTTCAGATAACTCAAGAGCAGTTCTCAGCACGTTCGAGGACGAACGCTTGTAGGCATGGTCGGAACTGAATTTCGGGAAGTTCGGAGTCGAATTGGAAAAAAAGTTCTCATTTCAGAAGCCTTAAGTTGGAAGAATTGACTAAGATTGGATTTTTGAGTAAACGACCTTAGAATCAAGATTTGAAGGTTCCAGCAGGTTCGCATGATGATTTGGACATAGGCGTATGTTCGGAGCGGGTTTTGGATGACTCCGGGAGCGTTTTGGCACACATTGTAGAAGTTAGCATCTTGGAAGAAATTTCATAAGTCTGGGTTGAAGTGCATTTCAGTGTTATCGATGTCCGTTTGGGATTTCGAGTCTGGGAATAGCTCCGTATGGTGATTTTGGTGTTAGGAGCGCGATCGGAAGTGAATTCGGGGGGTTCGTAGGTCATTTTGGAGTCATTTGGCTAAAGTTAGAAATTTAAAGGTTTTTAGGAAGTCCGACCGGAAGTGGAAATTTTGATATCAGGGTCGGATTCCGATTCCGAAAGTTAGCGCGGGTCCATAATGTTGAATGTGACTTGTGCGCAAAATTTGGGGTCAATCGGACTTGATTTCATAGGTTTCGGCATCGAATGTAGACGTTGGAAATTTCAAAGTTCATAAAGATTGAATTGAGTTGTGATCCATTGTTTCGATGTTATTTGATGTGATTTGAGGCCTCGAGCAGGTCTGTATTATTTTTTGGGACTGGTTGGTGTGATTGGATGGGGTCCCGGGGGCCCCGGGTGGATTCCGGGTGGTTATCGGATCGAATTTGGAATGTTGAGAAAATCTAAGGTTGCTGGTGTCTAGTGTGACCGCACCTACGAGGTTTTGGCCGCAGGTGCGGCCTTGGTGTCGCAAAACGGATGTGGCTGGCTTGGCTGGGGCCGCAGGTGCGAGGTTGTGTCTGCACCTGTGAAGGCGCAGATACGGAAAAGGAGGCGCATGTGCAGATCCGTGTTAGGCAAGGGAAGTGCGCAGGTGTGATGTTTTGGGCCGCACCTGCGAGGCTGCAGGTGCGCCGGTTCGACCGCAGGTGCAGAATTCGGGTCTGGGCACTGTGTTATTTTAAAAGCGGGATTTGGCCATTTTCTTTCATTTTCTCTAGGATCGGGTGATTGTTGGAGGGTTTGAAGAAGGGGTTTCATCATATATGGCAAGGTAAGATATCCCCACCCACCTTGAGTTAAATGCATTGATTATGTATAGATTTTTAAGATGGAAATTTGGGGAAACTTGGGTTTTGGTAGAAAACCAAGAAAAATTTACATTTTTGGATTTTAGCCACGACTTTGGGCATGAAATTGAGGGTGAATTATATATTTTAGTTAGTGAAGTTATGGGTAATCTTCATCTTCAAAAAATTTTCGGAATCCGGGCATGTGGGCCCGAGGGCGATTCTATCGACTTCTCGTTCGGGGTTCGGAAGTTTTATAAATTAGCTTATAATGAGTAATTATGTATATATTAATGGGTTTGAATAATTATTGTCTAGTTTTGGAGCGTTGTCCATTGATTAGAGTCATCGGAAGGGTGTGGAATGCCGGTTATGGAACTTCGGAGCGAGAAAAGTCTCATTTCTAACCTTGTCAGAGGGAATTTTCCCCATAGGTGAAATAATTAAATATGTGCTACTATTTGAGGGTGTTACGCACGCACGAGGTGACAGGAGTCCGTGCGTTGCTACTATTATTGTTATGTCCGGGTAGTCTAGGCCCCAAAAGCATGTTTTATTTTCTGTACTTGTAACCTTATTGCTGAAATTAAAGTGTTTAATCCTTATCAAACTTGGTAAATGAATTTCTGGAAAAGATTTAAATACTATTTTCGTGACCACTAAAAGAGAAATTTGTCATTTTCTTGGGTACTTGTTTTCCCGATGTTGTCGGGGTGGATTGTTTTAATGTGTGACGGCTTCGCAATTTATATTCCGCGAGCGGGGTGATTTCTTCCACTACTCGCATGGGAGCGGTTTGTACGCCACGACAGGTTAATAGATGCATCTATGGTTCGCGTCGTTCGACCCTTCGGCAGCACAGTTTACATTTATGTTGGTTCGGGCCGTTCGACCCTCTGCATTTCCTGCGCATGATATTTGTTGGATACCATCTGTGATTTGAACTGTTTAATTGGCTTAAGATATGAGTTGTTAACTGAAATGACAGAAACTGAGATTTATAATTTATGGAAGAAGTTGTCCTTTCCTCTCGATATTTGTTATTTGATTGAAGCATCCATGTTTAGCATCACACTTGTGTATATTAAGTTGACCTCTAGCAAGTGTCAAAGTCGACCTCTCGCCACTACCTCTTCGAGGTTAGGCGGGATAGTTACTGAGTACACGTTGTTTTCGTACTCATACTACACTTGCTGTGCCTTATTGCACAGGTACATGTATTTATAGTGGCCCCGCTTGGCGTCGTGGCATGGTTGATATGGGGACTTGGGCGAGCTGCATATCTCGAGACAACCCGCAGCTGGCAGAGTCTCCCTCAAATGTATTGTACTTTATTTCTTTGTCCAACTTGTAATCCGGACAATATTGTAACATATGTATACTTCCTAGAAATTTTGCTCATGCACTTGTGACACCGGGTTCTGGGATGACATTTGCATGTATTTGTCGATTAAATTATTTAAAACATCGTTGTTTACTTATTAACTTTATTTAATCTTTATCTAATGAAATAAAAAGTAAATATTTTCAAAAATCATAAAATAGGAACTTAATTAACTAATGAGGGTTGGCTTGCCTGATTGTGGTGTCTGGCGCCATCACGACCTTAATGGATTTTGGGTCGTGACACTGGAAGCTCATTAGGCATGAATGAATGTACGATTCGTGGTTTAATGTTGTTCTATGTGATTTGAGGCTTTAAGTGAGTTTGTATTGTGTTATAGGACTTTTTGGTATGTTTAGGCAGGATCGCGGGGGCCTCGGGTGTGTTTTGGATGGGTACCAATCCAGTTCTCTTTGTTTTGGATAGTTTTTCTGTCATCTGGTGTCTTCTTAATCGTGTTCGTGCCTGTTTCTTCTTATTTGCGTAGTGTTATTGTGGACCAGGTTTATTGTTCTTCAAGGTCGCGAAGAGGCGACCGCATTCGCGGATCTAGGAAGGTTATAGTCATCGCATTCGCGAGAGATGCTACGCAATTGCATAGAAGGAAGACTGGGAGCAGTCATCAGAGATTTTGATCTCCGCATCCGCGTATGGAACAATGCGTTCACGATACTTACTGGAGATTGTATTTCGCGTTCGCGGCAATGCTGACGTGTTCAAGTAGAACATATTTGGCAGCTTATATTATTGTGTTTCACGATTGCAATGAGGAACACCTGGGCAGACCTTTATTTACTCTATTTCGAGGGCTTTTGATATTTTATCACTTTTTAGGTTAGAGAGCTAGGTTTTGGACGATTTTGGAGGAATTTTAATGTTTTGGATTGGGGTAAGTGTTCTTCACCCGAATTAGATTATATTCCATGATTCCATCTTTGTTTTTATAATTAAAATAATTGGAGAAGTTGAGTGTTATTGTAAAAACATCCAAAAATATAAAATGAGGATTTGAAGTCCGACTTGATCAATTATTAAAAAATTTAAGTTTACACAGCTTTTCCACCAAGAGAATTCTCCAACAGGAGAGGCAATCTCAGAATGTTGACATATCACTATTAGAATAAACCTAAATATTGATTCACGAAAATCTTATGATTTGAAAAGCACAAATATGTCACCAACCAAGCATGTAACGTGCATGACCAGTGACCATGTCCCGACCCTGATTCCCAACCTCAGGGATTGTGATGGCGCCTAACACCACACTTGTTAGGCAAGCTAATGTTAGAACTCGAATAATTTATTTCCTTAATTTATTATTTAAGCACAAATAAATAACTTCCAAAAGAACTTAATTAGAATAATTTCCAATAATAATAATAATAACCATGTAAATAAAACGGATCACGAACTAATTTTGCAAATAACTCTAAGACTACCCCAAGGTCTGGTGTCACAATCCATGAACTACTAATGTATACTACAAATAATGGCCGAAAGAAATGGTGTAACTGTTCTGAATATACTAAAACAATTTTATAAAAATCGGAGAAGACTCTCGGGATCTGCGAACGCCGGCAGATATACCTCGTGTCTCCGACTAAATAGATGGCTGCTCTAAAAATCTCTATTGTTGGCTAGTACCTGGATCTCCACAAAAGAGTGCAGAGTGTAGTATCAGTACAACCGACCCCATGTACAGAGTAAGTGTCGAGCCTAACCTCGGCGAAGTAGTGACGAGGCTAAGGCGAGACTTTAACAATAAACCTGTGATATTCATATATATACGATAACACACTAAAATAATTCTACACGAACAAGAAAATATATCTGAGACAATAATTGTAAAACAGGAAGGAAATTTAAACAAATCAATTCAAATACTGTAATAATAATAAAGTAAGACAACCGCCTCTTTCAGGCCTCAACTATAACCAATCCTCAACAATTTCCATGTTTTCAAACTTTATCTTTGAATAAAAGTAGTGCCAAAATATGTAAATAGTAATATAAAATTGAAAGTTTCGAATCTTTGTTTTTCAAGAAAACAAAACAGTAAAAATAAACATTTAGCTTTTCAAATCATTATTTTCTTTGAAACTCAGTAAAAATATAAATGTCCTCTCTTATCGCTCCTTGTTGCGGCGTGCAACCCGCTCCCACCAGACATATCATATCAATTTATTCATAAAAAATTTCACAATTCAGGCTAAGCCTTTCACAACACTGTTATTTCTACAATTTCAAACAGAAAATCATATAGCTCGTAAGCTTTAACCAATATAATTTCATAATTAAACCAACCAGAATATAAGTAAACAATGTAACGCTGTCAATCCAGCTCAGTCTTTATATACTAAGATAAATCAAGAGAACAACCAACATTTTAACACACTTACAACAACAATTACGAAACAGTTAGACTTTATTTCTCACAACTTCCTCAGTATTATCAAAACGAAACCACCAGGAACGTAAATATATATATATATAATTCGTAAAAATAATACCAAACCTCTCAACTGTTATACATATCACAAGGAAACCAGCTCAAACAACCAAAACTCTTTCCAAATAATCACAACAATATCTAACAACATATCAACAAGGGCCAAATAGTCATAGAAGCAATAATGAACATAAAACAATGAGGACAATAATCAATTAAGTTGGGAACGAGAAGGGGAATCATGTTTAACAATTAATTTGGGTGGTGCATACATACTCATCACCACACCTATACACCACGCCCATGGATTTCACATAGCAAACAATTGGGGAGTCCTATTCCCTTAAGCCAAAGTTAGACCAAACACTTACCTTAAAATCGCAGGCCACTCACTGCTCAATTATAGCTTTTCCCTTTGAATTCACCTACAATACACTCGAATCTAACAATAATTAACTTAATATCATTAATTAATGCTAAAGAAACTAACTTTACTGAAAATTATATTTTTTTCTAAGTTTTCCCAAAAAAAAAGAAAAAACCCGACCCCGGGCTGGCTTGGTCTAAACTCGGGGTTTGGACCAAATTACGTTTATCCATTCACCCACGAATCCAAATATACAATTAGTTTCGAAATCTGACCTCAATTTCAGGTAAAGATTAAATTTTTATAAAATTCCCTAATTCTAACCGAACCCTCGAAACATAAGAAAGAATGAACGCAACACAACCCAAACCTATTTGAAACTCACCCGAGCCCTGGGGGCTCTAAATCAAACATGCATGCAAGTCTAAAAGCATTATACGGACTTGCTCGTGCAATCAAATCATGAAAATAACATGTAAAACTATAAATTAAACCTCAAAACTCATTATTTTTCTCAATAACACTTAAAGTTCACTATTTATCAACCGAACGTCCGAATCAGGTCAAATAAACGATTCTCACCAAAATTCGTAGACAAGCCTTAAATATCATAACAAACTTGTATCGAGCTTGAGAATCAAAATACGGGCCCGATACCAATGGTTTTAAACGTTAATTCATTTCTTTATTTCATTAATAATTCATCAAAACAGTTTCTTTCAAAAATTGATTTATAAGGCTTGGAACCTCGGAATTAAATTTCGGGCATACGCCCAGGTTATATATTTTACTGCGGACCTCCCGGGATCTTCGAAACACGGATCCGGGTCCGTTTGCTCAAAATTTTGACCAAAGTCAATTTTTATGAAATTTTAACTCTAGAAATTACTATTTCTCATATCTTCATATAAAAGCTTTCCGGTTTCACGCCTGAACTCCGGACCCAAATTGAGGTATTAAAAATTAATCTTTTTAGGGCTATTAATCCTAGAACGGAGTCTAAATTCATAGAATGACCCCTTGGGTCATCACAGATCATATATCTCATTTATGGTCTACTATCAAATTCGGATAGTTTAAACATAAATAAAATATTTTAGATCATGTAATGTCCTTTTTTTCTAATAACCATGAAATGAAACTTTATCGGCCCAAAAAAGACTTTTTTGTACAGGATGATCTTTTATCAACTTATCTAGAGATTAATAACTTTTTATTTGATGTCTTATTTGCTTTCAAGGTAGAACACTTATCTCGAAAAACACTTAAGTTTATATAGCCAAATTCTATACTTTTTTCTTTCTTTCTGAAAATGCACAAACCGGCAAAAATAAACTAGGAAAAAGAATGACGTTTGGACTTTTAGTGCCAAATCATCTAATTTTTCATATAAAATCAAACATTGACTCGTTATACTATTAGAAGTAAAATTTACATATTTAACAAATATAAGGAGTAGTCATCTAAGTCAATACAATTAAACAAGCAAAAATCTTCTATGTCCTGAATATATTGCAGCAAAGAAACTCTGTTATACTCTCCAATAGGTAAGATATTACATATAAGTACAATCTCAAACAATCTGATATTTTTCAGAGCAATAAACCAATTCTCATAAAAAAAGGGATACAAATAACACAATTTTTCACATTATCGTGTAAAAAATGTTACGATAAAAATAAGTTCTCAAATGATAATACAACACCAAATATAAAATATAATATGACATTGGCTTCAAATAAGTTCAATATAGGAAGACATGGTCCATATAGGAATTTGAGGTGAAGAATTTGAAATCTTGGTGGTTAAAGTTAAGCTGCTTTAGCCAAGAATCAGCAGCATTAAAAAGATTATTGAATTTTTCATAGGCTTGTGCTTTATTAACAAAATGTCATCTTACAAGACCACAAGGTGGGAGAGGAATTCCACCTTTTTCTTTCTTTTCAATAGAAATATCTTTACATATGTCATCATCAAAGTCATCTGCGATATAATTTATTAAAAATTAGAATATGTATTTATATATATACTGATATAAGTATGAAAAAATTAAAAATTTGACACGCAAATATCTGTCACTGACCAAGCACATAACGTGCACGACCAAGAACCAGATTTTACTATATCATGATAAAAAATTTATATTTGCGCGAATAGCAAAATTGAAAGATGTACCTTTAAATGGTGCTGATAATGTATGATAAGTAAGGAAGTATGTTGATACATTTTTGGTAATTCCTTTCATCGGTACATGGTAGATTGGGTACCTAACAATAAAATTAGAGAAAATTAACTCAAATTGAATAAATTGAATAAATAGATGAATAATGGAGAGAATTTTTTCCTTAATAACTTTTAGAAGCAATTATCATTAACATCAATTCCAAATTTCTATATGATATTGAATTGTTAAATTTTATTGTTATGTGAAAAAAGTAAATTTAATTGTTTTATCAACGTATTACTGAAATTTCACTTGAAATTATTACAAAGGTAAAAATAGGAAGAAGAAAAGAATACCAAGCAACAGCCATCCAACTTGCAGGAGATGTCAAGGCTATTAAGTGTCAGAAGTCCTAGATGCTTCTCACTAAATTCATATATCTGAAACATCCAAAAAAATTAAAAAATTTAAAATTAAGAATACTAAGTGACTATTAAAAATATATTCTTTTCAAAAATAGTCTCAACTTATCAAAAATAAGGAAAATCTCTTCTTTATCAAACCCTGACCTAACGTCGCACATTCTCATTTTGTTTAAAAATTTCTAACTAATTATTAAAAAACATAAGTTTGCGCACCTTTTCCACCAAGGGAATTCTCCAAAAAGGGGGAAGTAATCTCAGAATGTTGAAAATACATATAGCCAAGGCGATTTTCATTAACATTGATTGACGGTGCATAGCTTATTTGAATCTTTTGTTGATTGGCTACTACATCTCGGGAGGAGACTGATCCCGAAAAAGGATCTCTTGAACCCTCCGCAGGATCAACAGTGGAGTCTGTTGAGTTATTGCTGGATGTCCTTGAGAGTTTTTCACTACCACTTACTTCACTGAGTAACTCCAGCTCAAGATCAAGTCCATCAATAGCATGATCTTCAGATAAGTTCCAAAGAAAAATAAAAGAGTATCAGTAATGACATATCACTATTATATATTGATTCACGAAAATCTAAAGATTTGACATGCACAAATATGTCACCAATCAAGCATGTAACGCGTACGGTCAGTAATCATATATCTTGTGTATGGACTACTATCAAACCAACAATCGCAAAACAAAAGTTATCTCAATTTTGGTTTGTTATATTAATGTAATGACCTGACCAATCATTTTGAGAATTAGCATCCCGTTCGGTAGCTTAAGATCTCGAGTATCTCCGTATTATATATCATGACTTACGCGTGTGGTCGGGTTCATTTTTCGGATGATTGGGGATTGATTTGGAAGAATGATTCATATTTTAGAATCTTAAGTGGTAAGAATTGACTGAAGTTTAAATTTTATGTAGACGACTCTAAATGGTATTTTGATGATTTCATTAGCTTTATGTGGTAATTTTGGAAATAGGTGTATACTTGAATTTGGATTTGAAAGTCCGTAAGTTGGAAAGTTGAACGTTTGGAAGCTTGAGTGGTTTGATCAGGAGTTGACTTTATTGATATCGGGTTCGGATTATACTGTTGTGTTATTTGGAACTTGCATGCAAATTTTGAGCTCATTCGGAATTGGTTTGATATGTTTCAGCATTAGTTTTATAAGTTGGAAGCTCATTAGGCTTGAATCGATGTACGATTTGGGGTTTAATATTGTTCTATGTGATTTAAGGCTTCGAGCAAGTTTGTGTTGTGTTATACGACTTTTTGGTATGTTTGGACAGGATCGTGGGGGCCTCGGGTGTGTTTCAGATGGGTTCTGTCATTTGATGTCTTCTTAATCGTGTCCGTGCATGTTCCTTCGCGTTCACATAGTGTTATTTTGGACCAAGTGTATTGTTCTTCAGGGTCGCAAAGAGGCGACCGCATTCGCGAATCTGGGAAGGTTATAGTAATCGCGTTTTCGAGAGATGCTACGCAATCGCATAGAAGGAAGACTGCGAGAAGTCATCAGGGATTTTGATCTCCGCATTCACGTATGGAACAACACGTTCGCGATAGTTACTGGAGATTGTATTTCACGTTCGCGGCAGCGCTGACGCGTTCACGTAGAACATATTTGGCATCTTATATTATTGTGTTTCGCGATCGCGAAGTGGAACACCTGGGCAGACCTATATTTAATCTATTTCGAGGGCTTTTGATATTTTATCACTTTTTGGGTTAGAGAGCTTGGTTTTGGATGATTTTGGAGGGATTTTCATGTTTTGTATTGGGTTAAGTGTTCTTCACCCGAATTTGATTATATTTCATGATTCCATCTTTGCTTTTATCATTAAATTAGTGATTTAAATTGGAGAAATTGAGGATTATTGTAAAAACTTTCAAAAATATAAAATGAGGATTTGATGTCTGACTTGATGTCAGAATTGGATAATTTTTGTATGGTTGGACCCGTATCGGAACGAGTGTTTAGATTTTATGAGTTTTTTTCGGGTTCCGATGAGCGGACCCGTGGTTGACTTTTTTGGTTTCATTAAACATCGGAGCTTTATTATCCGAATTTTTTTCTATGGATTTTATTTATGATATTAAGTTATTTTAGCTATATTGAAGCCGTCCGGAGGTTTGTTTCACACGAGAAGGTCATTTTAGAGTATTGATTTGGCTTCTTTGAGGTAATTATCTAGTCTAACTTTGTGTGGGAGAAATACCCCTTAGAATTTGAATTGTTTGTGCTATTTGTTTTATGTGGAAGCTGTGTACGCGAGATGACGAGTGTGTACTCGGGCTTATATGCGAAAATTGACTGGTTTAGATTCTTAGGCTTCTTTCATATATTTTTTTGAAATTGTTAGCACATGTTATATTTTTTAATTTTTCGTATTTACTCTCACATGCTTTAATTGAAGTTCATAGCACATGTCATATCTTTTATTTGTCATGTTTAGTCTCACATGCTTTAATTGAAGTTGTTCGCACATGTCATATCCTTTACTTGTCAAGTTTACTCTAATATGCTTTATTTGAATTTGTTACCTATTTTATCATTATGTGACTTCTTTTATTGTTGAGTTATTCGTAATTGATATTGTTGTTACATGATTATCCTTTTGTAGCCGAGTTATTTCATGCATTTAGACAAAGTTGCTAATTTCTTTCATTGTTAGCCTATTTCATACACTAGGATCCGAAGTTTACCATTTCATGGAAATACCTTCATTATTGAGGTTATTCTTAAGAAATTAGCTGAAGTTGAAGTTATTGAAAGTAATTATTTATTTGAATTGGAGTTTTGTTTAAAGAGGGTGTTGTTCATTGTTGAGTTACTTTCTCGTTCATTTTATTGTTATTGAGACTCTATACACTTTTTGTTTGAGCCGAGGGCTATTTGTTGTGTAAATATTAATATTGTTGGATATTTTGAAAAGATTGTGGCTTATGGGCACTTGCGGTATGAGTTGATATGTTATGTTGTTGTGAAGTTAGCACATGTGAACTATTGTGTGTAACGACCCGACCGGTAATTTTGAGCTCTAGCGCGTCGTTCGGCGGTTTGAGGCCTTAAGAAGCTTCACTTCAGGTATTATGACTTGTACGCGTGGTCGAAATTGAATTTTGGGAAGTTCGAAGTTGATTCGGAAAGAGAACTCTAATTTTGGAAGCCTGAAGTTGGAGGAATTGACTAAAGTAAGATTTTTGAGTAAACGGCCTTCAAATCGAGATTTGAAGGTTTTAACTAGTTCGTATGATAATTTTAAACTTGGGAGTATGTCGGATCAGGTTTTAGATGACCCGGGAGAGTTTCGACGCCTATTGTGGAAGTTGACATTTTGGAAGAATTTCATAAATTTGGGTTGAGATACATTTAAATGTTATCAATCTCCATTTGGGATTTTGAGTCTGGGAATAGCTCTGCATGGTGATTATGGTATTGGGAGCATGTCTGGAAGTGGATTGGGATGTTCGTAGGTCATTTCAGGGTCATGCGGTGGAAGTTAGAAACTTGAAGGCTTTTGAGAAGTTTGACCGGGAGTTGACTTTTCGATATCGGGGTCGGATTCTGATTTCGGAAGTTAAAATAGGTCCGTAATGTCGAATGTGACTTGTGTGCAAAATTTGAGGTCAATCGGACGTGATTTGATAGGTTTTAGCATCGAATGTAGAAGTTTGAAGTTCTAATGTTCATTAAGCTTGGATTAGGGTGCGGTTCATGAATTCGATGTTGTTTCATGTGATTTGGGTCCTCGACCATGTTTGTTTTATGTTATGGGACTGGTTTGTGTGATTGGACGTGTAACGACTCAACCGGTCATCTTGTGTTCTAAAACCTCGTGTTCATAAACGAGACTTTTCGTATTTGGTTTTACTGATTTATAGTGTGTGGGGACGGGTAGTTCGAGGTTTTGGGGAGTTTGGGATGGTATAGGAACACTTAGTTCAAGGTAGAGTTGATTGATCGTCGCAGTCTCCTGGAGTCATTTCCTTTCATTGTACTGTCAGCTTGTTATTGAACAATATTGTATTTCGATCTTTGAGATCTTTCCATGTATTCAGCTAGAGATCGTGACTTTGTATTACCTAGTCTTGGAAGGTTGTTATGATTATTGTCGCATATGTTGATTTCGCTTTCGTATCGATATTTATATTAAACTCTGTTTCAAATTATCATTGTTAAACAAATAAACATAATTTTGAGTTGGATGAGTCGGTTTACCCATTTTTTCCACCATCAGTAACGAGGTTATCGATTTTGAAATACATAGTAGAGAGAGAGAGTATGCGTATGTGATCACGCACACGCAAGAGAGAGAGAGAGTATGCGTATGTGATCACGCACACGCAAGAGAGAGAGAGTATCCATTGTTCTAACTTTGTTCTCATAGACTCATGTTCCTTTCAATCCAAACATCATACGTAAACAACAGCAGAGAAATTAGCTTAATAACCTTTTGAGAGAGTAGGAATAATTGTGACCAATATGTCTATAGCCCAAATAGTACAGCTATAACTAGTTGCAGTATTCCCGCAAATAACAAACTCCTATGCATCCACAAATATGAATAACTTTTCGTCTTCGTTCTTAGAAAGAAAGGTTGTTTTTGTAGGTTTGTCCGATATATTGCTATTTCATTGTGCTTATTTGGCGAGGGTTGGTCAACACATGTGATCAACGCAGTCTCCAACACTTGTTTAAGCAGAAAGATATGAATTTGAGGTAGCGAAAATCGCTTAAGGATTATGATATCATTATCTTGTATCATCCGGGTTAGACAAAATTTACTCGTCATCACAAAAGCGAAAGAATAGAAGTGGATTCCTTTTTTATGGTGTTTAGGACTTTAATGAAACATTATCAAACGACAAGCATTTGCTCATGCTTGGCGTTGGTAGTTCTTATATTTGAATGTCATATAGGCTTAGACTTTCCTTTTATCTTTTTTTTTTCCAAGGTCCAATACTATTTTAGAAGGTACTCATTTCTGTGTAAATTTATGACTAATCTTACCTTCATTAATCATACAATATTACAGACATAGTGTATTGGAATCCTAAAGCACCACCACAAACTATCGCGTGTCAAGTATCTGCTTATATTACCTTTAAGATTTTCGCGAATCAAAATTGTTTGATAGATTTACGTGAATTAATTGTATCTTCATACTTTTATGTAAAGTACGTAAAGTACGTAAAGTTTTATTTGCAAAGCATTATTATAAAAATGCACTTAAAATGTTTATACCTATCGATTTTAACAACTAATTTTACCGTGGACAACACGTGACCTTCATATAAATCTATTACGTGTGCCTCTCCATTTAACATTAAGTGGACCTCATCCAATAACTATATTAACTCTATTATATCTTCTGCTTCGTTTCTTTTGGAACAATCACAAAGAGTTTATGAAGTCGGATCAAGTGAATGCTTCAATTTAAATATTTCTTTTGAGTAAATTATTAGGTTTTTTAAGTACGTTGAGGTGTGCATAATTTCCAAGAGTGGAAGAAAAAATTATTGAGAAGATCGAAAAGTTAAAGAAGA
>ML426251.1:27003-38695 GCA_005239525.1 Nicotiana knightiana
TAAGACACGTGGTGTTAGTTAAACATTTTATTCGTATATATATAGAATTATAATTGATAGAACAACTATGGAAGCTCCCCTTTAGATTTTCTTCATGTATGATACCATTTGTTATTAATTGTGAGTTAGCTTTTGGTAACTTAATACCCTTTTCCCACTGAGAAGTTATTGAATTAAAGACCCACGTGATAGAAGAGATATGTTCACGTTTCAGGAGGTAACCCGTAAAATCCCGTTGATGCTAGTTATTTTTATTACAAGTGATTTTGATACTGAGATTGCTTCCGCTGCATATAATAATCTATCAGATAGTGTGAAATAAAATAGTAAAAGAGAAAGAATATTATATTGTGGTGTAGAAGAAAGGAAGAAAGGAAGAAAAGGGAAGCAGGTGCCCTAATACGGGGGAGAGGAAGGATAAATTATAGGTTTAATGTACGTGCAAGGAGTAAGTTTGTCCATTACGCGAATTCAAAAGAAGTTTATCCCCAATAAATGACGAGAATATTCTAAAACTCGTGTGACGCTTAAAGGATTGTAATACCGCAAAAAAATTATCATCATAATATCGGAGAAAAAAATTACGATAAATTATCAATGAAGTACGTAATTATTGAAAATAGTAAAGAGAATCAAAGTATAATACCTAAGTGTTGTTGGAGATTTTATGGTGTAGATTTTAATGGCTGATAAGTAAGGAGCATAATATTGCACAACATTCTCATTATTTTTTAGAGCAATAGGAGCACCAATACCATATGAACTCCACTCTTCATAACAATCCCACAAATCTCCAAGTGTGAAATATTCAGATTTTTCCTTGGAAATTGGATCATTCATGTAACTCTACAACATTTTAAAAAGAAATCAAGCTAATTAATAACAGATAAATGGTAAAAATAAATAAAACAAAAAAAAAAGAGAAGGGAAATATGGAAAAGTGACAAGTGATAGAAGAATATATATCTATATATTCAGAATTGTAGAAAAATATTTAGTGCATAGGAAATAAATTTTGAAACAATCAAGCAAATTTAGAAAAAAATAATGATTATTATAGACGCATTCAAGAAATGTAGTTTGTAACCAATATTAGAGATGTGATATCTAATAATTTGTTGGAAAAAAAAAAAAAGGGCCCTGTGGGAACATCTAATTAAAAAGGAACAAAAATAAACTCTAGTTTGCCATTAAAATCGAAGATTGTTCCAATTTTCTACTTAGATAAGCAAGCGGAGGGAGAACTAAACATACGTTACTAAGGCAAAAACAGGTTATTAATTTTATCATTTGAATCTCATTTGCTTTAAAAAGATCTATATATAAGCTAAATAGATTTTATATCATATTCATCAGACAGAAAATGAAAGCTATATATAAAAAGGAATGTATGATTTCTTTGAATATATAAGGTATGAAAAAATATACAAATAAGCAAACAAGAAAGCATGATATCGATCTATTAGTATGCCTCAATGTCAAACAAATTATATTCAGATATTTCTTTAAAAAAATGAATTACCCTTGGTAGAGGTTTTGAATAGACGATGGGTGTTACTGACTGAAGAAAACTCTGGAGATTTGACATCTGATTTGATTTTCTTTTTGACAAGAATTCAAGGGAAGAAGAAAACATTTTGATTGTATTTTTTTTTCTCACAATCACAGGAACAAAAATTTACTAGTCTTCTCTTTCGTTTTTTCAATTCAAAATCAACCATTGGCAAGTAGTTAGCACTTGTATTAACTTACTAAAAAATTCGTTTTGAAGATTTACATAATCTGAAATAGATATTATTATAGAGATTAACATACATTCAAAATTATAGTTGACATGATAGTCAAAAAGTGTCATCTTAAAATTTGTTTTATATTATGACTAAATTGTAAACACAAACCATTAATTAATTAAAATTTGGAAGAATTAAAAATTTGGAAGAAAAAAAAATGAAGCTAAAGAAGAAGAAGACGGAGAAAAAAAAAGGGAAAAAAAAAAGTATATATGAAAATAAACTACTAGCAAAAATATAACGTAAGCATTAATTAGAACAACAGCAACTTGTGTACTTACAAAATTTTGTTATCATTTGTTAAATGCTAGTCTTAATTAATCACTTTTTTAAAATGCTATAAGTAATTAGTGTATATGGAGTTTTCACCACTTCTTGGGGTATTTTTGATTTTCAAATATAAGAAGAGTTGAATAATTTTGGTGATAACATATTTTGTAGGCTAGGTTATGAGCGGTTATTTTACTACATGTTTTTGTGTGATTCCTGCTGAAGCATACACTCGAGAGAGGGTGTTATAAGGCGAAGAAACAAAATTCGAAAGGTGTATAAAACTTACAGTGGGCAATATTCTACTTCACTACTTATATAGAAAATAATATGAGGCATCCTTTAAAGGAATTCTTACTTTAATTTTTACCTTTTATGAGAAAATTAAATGAGTAAAATTTTAGAGGTAGAGCGAATTTATAGTATTAGCCTACTAGGTATAGGCTAATTTAAACCTAGTAGCATTTGCCTCGACTCTATAATAGTATTAAAAATTCAGTTGATATATTATAATATTTAGTTCAGAATCTAGTATGTTGGTCCGATTATTAATGTAACATAAAATTTAATTCCTCAAACCGCCTCAATAATTAAACTTTGAATTAAGGAAAAATTACCCAAACTGTCACTCTACAAACTTTCCTAACCAAAAATAGTCCAAAACTAAATATCTACAAAAAAGGCTCAAATGTCATTTTTGGCCCAAATAGTTTCAATTAATTTCAGTTTTTGTATCCGTTATTTTTTGTATACAGCACCGAGTTTTCTCTCTCTCTTTCTCTATATCTCTCCCTCTCTCTCTTTCTGCGATTTTTTCCTAAATTGAACCAAAATTGTTGAAATTGACGACAAAACAAGATACATTTGCGGTTATTTTCGTCTGATTCCAGGTAATTTGGAGTAGAAAATCTCTTGTTTTGTGTATTTTTCTAATTGTATGTGTTTTTGTAAAATCAATGTTGCTTTTCTTTAGGCTTTTGCGACTGAATTTTTTAGTTAGAGGTCATCATGTGTATATGTTATAGACGATTTTGTATGTTTTGATCAAGTTTTCATATTAATTTCTTCACAATTTCTGTAACATTTTGTTCTTATATTTTTTTTTTAAAAAAGTTCTCATTGAACCTAGTTTCAGTTGTGAAACAGAGCAATATGAGAAGACAAACTCGTTCGATGAGTCTATCACCTTATTCAATGAGTTTATCTCCTCATTCAACCCCGGTTTAGTTGAGAAATCGATTGATGAATGAAATATGCAAAGACAAAATCGTTCCGACAGTGTTAAAGTGTTTGAATCTTGAAAGGATGTTGTTGGACAATCTAACAAAAAGAAGAGCAAAAGGGTTATAGTGGATGTTGATCGAGGTAAGAGAAAATGTGTCGTGGAGGACTAAGTGAATTTGGGTGTCAAACCAAAAAAAATTAAGGTTCAAAAGGCAGAAAAAGTTAAAATTCCTGACAAAGTTTGTAAGGTACATACAATTTCAGTTATAATTTATTCTATTGTTGAACCATCTTTTAAAATTGGATTTAGTTTGTATTTGTTTGATTTTAGTTCGTTTCATGTATTCGTAGCCTTGGAAGCTCTATATTCCTGTTGATGAGCCTTTTCCAGTTACTCATTGGTCATCGTACACTAATGTAGACATCGTATATATTTTACAGTCAAAGATGACTGATGTCCAGCTTCGGACGTTTAGGGAAAGTTGTTTTGGCTATTTCCTTGATTTACCTTGAGTTGCTATCCAGGAACAACTTATTCGTTCTTTAATGTTTAGGGAGTTAGTTCAGGATAAGTGTGATCAATTTTATGTGAAATTGAATGACGAATGTGTTTTACGTTTTGGTCTTCGAGAATTTGGTGTTGTAAGTGGTTTAAACTGTTCTGGTAATGAACATGTTCAGGGTAAATTCAGTGGACCCAATAGGTTGGTGGATACTTATTTTTCTAGTTTTGAGGTGGTGTCAAAGAAGTCGCTTATTGATTGTTTTGAGAATAAGAAATGGCAGTCTGATGAAGACGTAGTTAAGATTGCAATTATTTATTTCATAAACACATTTCTAATGTCCACTCTGGCTCAGAAGATATTTATAAGTAAACGTGATTTCTATCTTGTCGAGAGTGGTGAGTATGTGTCGTTTCCTTGGGGTAAGATTGCATTTCGAGCTTGAATGAAGTCAGTGAGCGATAGGTTGAGAGGAAAGTCTGAGTTTTGTAGGATTGGTGGATTTCCTCTTGCACTACATATGTGGTTCTATGAATGTTGCACTGTAGTTGATAAAAAGTTTGATGTTCGCATTGGAGATTATACACCACGCATATTAAATTGGGAAATGACAGACAGGCCAACGCGTGAGGACTTCTCTACTGGTTTCTTCAACAGCACAAGGAATAAGGTACCATCTTTTATGTCTTGATGGGACATACATTTATAATACATTGTAATTCATTGTGATACATTAAACATACAGTTTTTATACATCTTTGATACATCTAGGACTGAAGCATTTTTGGTTACATTTGCAGTTTAAAAATATTTCTCTGACAACAGAAGAGCTAAGGAGATTTACCTTGCCTATTGAAGTTACCGATGAGTATCAAAAATATTTGACATCACGTAACAGGGGAAAACATCCTATTGATGATAGCGATGATTTTTTCACTCTACCTCCGAAACAGATTAAGGAGCATGTCCCACCAAAAAGGTACCAGGTGTCCAACCTGTTGATTATGACCGTGAGTTGCAGAAGTTGAAAGCTGATGTGAAGCAAGTTTGTATTTTTCTGTTTTGTATACTTTTTTGAAAGTATTATTCAAATTGTATATTGAAAGTCTATTTGTTTCTTATTTGTTTCTTCTTGTAGCTCCTTAAGCAGTTAAATTCCTTCATGGAATATGTTTATGATAAATTCAAGGATGTCTTTGAGTTGATAAATTCCAATGTATGTGCTTCTTTTCCATTGTGCATTTCTTTTTATATTTTAGTTAACTTAGTGTATCCTTTTTTTAAAAAAATAGCTTGGTGCAAGCGAAGTCAAATATGGTGCACATCCATAGGAAGACACCAGTAGTCGTCAAGACAATAATCATTTTGCGAGCAATACGGAGTTTAGTGGCAATGAAGATGTTGAAATGGATGGTTGTAAGGTGTGTTTAGTTGTGCATTCTGCACTTTTCCCTTTTCATTTCTTTGTTGTTTTTGAGAATTCAATTCTTTTTAAAAAAAATAGGTCGGTTGAACTGAAGGCAAAGATGTTCCACATTCTCAAAGAGATACTAGTGAGTATCATCATAACAACATTGTGCTCGATGCATCAGATCAGTTAGGTGTCAATATTATGTAAAGACCTTCTGGTGTGAAAGTTGACATGTCTGTTGCTAAAGTAACTTTCATACCAGATGTATCACATGATGGCGGTATTGGTTAGACTGCACATGAGGCGGCAGGGGAGACGGAGGAAGAATGTGAGAAATAAAAGGTTCCTGAATCTCGGACCGGTGCTTTTTGTGCAACTGCAAGTGTTGATGAGGCGGCAGGGGAGATGAAGGAACAATCTGAGAAAGAGGTTGCTGAATCTGAGATGGTTCTGTACAAGCCTGAATTACTTCCTGAATTATCGGTGCAAATGGAAAAAAAAAGGATGTCCTGCAAAGGCCATGCAGTCTCCATTCATTACTGTATTTGATTCAGGTTCCAGTACTGGTGTTGTTACAGCGAAAGAAAAAAATCAAATTTATGCTATTAAGCATCCTTTTCAAAGCAAAATTGGAACTGGCGTTAACACTTCTTTGTTGAATGTATTTGCTGCGTGGGTCAAAGAAGGGAAGTCCAGAAAGAACTATGTTTCCAACTTATGAGTTTTGTTCAGTTTTATATTTTAATATATTGTCACTTATAGCATTATTTTATATCAAATAACTGTACTCTTTTCTGTATATATGTTACCAGGAATGAAATTTACCTGAAGCATGTTAGTGAACTCAATCCTGCTTATGATCTTGGTGTATATCATGTTGAAGACAAAAAATGGTTTTACACTTTAGCATATAATGGTCAGCCTTTGGATGACTCGGTATGTAAGAAGTTACTTTTACAGTATTATTTTTAAATTTTAGCCAGTGTATACATGAACACTCACTCCTCTTAAGTTAAAACAGATTATTAATTGCTATTGCCTGGCACAAGAGATAGTACTGAACATTCATTTTACTTTGTTTTCTGTGATTTTTGTTTGAAAAGCTGTAGCTGCTTAAAGCTCACGAGCCTTCAGTGATTAGTTATTTGTTATGTTTTGTTTCATCACATTGATGTTTTGTTCTATTATCTGAGGAAGAAGGGGAAGTATGACAAAGATCTACCTGTAACATGCACCACCACAGATTGGTACTTCGATGAGAAACTTAATGAGTTGTGGCAGACGTTTATTGATACATATGGAGAAATTGATGTGTGCAATCCGAAACATGTCGTTGCAGAGTATATTCAGGGGTTTGTCTTGGATGCCAATGTTTCATGGCACAATGTCGAGCATGTCTTAATGCCAATTAATGTTGCAGAACAATGGCATTGGATAATGGCTGTGATGTCCTTCGGGGATAGGTGCATTTATGTGTATGACTCTATGCGCGGTGGAGCTGCTCATCAAGCCACAATTCATAAGACCATTGCCAAGTACTCTGTATTGCTGCCTCATTTTTTCGTGCACACTCATTTCTATTTAAACAAAAAAGATATCAGTTGGCGCACTCGTGTCTACAAATCAAAGGACTTGATTACCCCATTTGATGTAAAACTGGTGTTGATACCCAATTTTTTCCTCAAATTATTTTAAAATTGCATTGGTATTTTTTCCATATTTTTCCATATTTTTTATCAATTTATTTCTAGTTTATTCAGTACTTTTATACCCAATAATTACTCATAAATGCATTACAAATAATTTCAAAATATTTCTTAGCTCAATATATCATTTTTATTCTATTAGGATTTAATTATTTTAAAAATTAGCCAATTTGGCATTATTTGGCTATAGTTACAACAACTTTGCAATTATAGCCTAATTATACATTTTTATGCTATTTTAATTCAATAATCAGTCTTTTTATATTTTAAGTACTAGTTAATTACCTTAATTTCACCTATTCAGCCTTAATTTCATTTTTTATGTAACCATTAACTATTTTTATTAATTATTTACCTATTTAATTGGGTATTTAACGAGTAGCCATTTTTTATTTAAAATATAGCCTAAATTCAATCTGGTCCTAACCCATTTAATTTAGCCCAATACCCAGGCCCAATCTCTAAACCTACTCGACCCAATCCTGTGTGTAATCTGGATCGTTGATCAAATTAGATCAACGACCCAGATTCACTCTTACCTTAACTAGTCCTACACAATTACCCTCTTCCCCTCATTCACTCCCCGTTCAAACATCTCTCTCTCTCTCTCTCTCTCTCTTTCTCTCTCTCTCTATCTCTGGTTCTCTATAGAAACTTCTGGTCTCCCTCATCTCCGATGGACTCTGTCCATCCTCTCCGGCCACCTCCCTCGCCAGAAGCTATGTCCTCTCACCCTCTCCTGGCCTCCGCTTCACCCCACGTCGGTTTGATGCTGCCCTGAGGTCCTCAGGTGAACCTGGAACGGCTCAGCTGTTACCCATGGTCCTTCATGCTATTTTTTGGCAACCTCCGGACGTTCCAGTAAGGTCTATGACTTCTCCGGCTAAAGCTGGCAACATTTTAAGGTTTTCTTATCTTCTCTGGGTTCTCTGAAACCCTAACTCTTAAGATTTTTTGATTTTTTCTTTAGATCTACGCATATTATGAAGCTTTTACATGTTTCCTTCAAAAACATTCATATTTCTAAACGTCTCTTCATCTCAAAATTAGGGTTTCATAACCCCTCTTTGAAAATGATTTTTTCTTCCGCTTTTAGTATCATTCTGTGTTTCAATGATTTATTCGAAGTTCTCTTTTCATTTGACTTAATATGTTGAAAAATCTATGTTTCTGAGTCTCTCTCTGACTAATGTGTTTGTTTAATTGCATGAACTCTTATTTATCCTAAATGGTTTAAGTGTTCTGTGAATTTACCTTATTTTTTTCTTACTAGGGTTTCTGATTTTGTTTTCTTCTGTTTATATCGTGTTCGTTCTGTTTAATCCCTTTGGTGCTACTGCTTTGTCTCTACACCTATGTGTGATTTTGCTACTACAGTCATTAGTTTTTTTTACTCTTTAATTCTCCCTGTTCTTTTAATTGTGCTAGCATCGAATCCCTAATTCTATGTGGTTCTTTACCTTGCTATGCTTTTGCTTGCCTATTATTTTCCTAATTGATGTTATTCTTGATTTATTTGAATCCCTTATTCCCCGAGATTTGAAAAAAAACCTTACTGATTTCTTATGGACTACTCTTACTGACTTTCGATTTTTAACTTATTTCTTACCTTGCTACATGGTTGATTTACTGTTAATTTATCCTTATTTCCTTAATTAAATCTGATGAACCTAGTCTCAATTGTATACTTCTATTGGGTTGAAATTTTTTCCTTATATGGTATACGCATGGGAACATTCCTTATTTTTTTTATTTGCCTATTAGCCGTTTAGTTTTAACCCCTTCAATCAAGGCATACTCATGCTGATTTCACGTTGTTTGAATATTCCTTTTAGTCTTTCATTATTCGTACTCACCGTTTGAATATCTCCCTTAATTATGGGATACTTGTGCTGATTTCACTCTGATTAATACTAATATCCGTAATTGTTAATTGATTCTGATTTTTTACCTTATTTCAACCCAGCTTTCAGAAACTACATTTATTTATGCTCTTATGTCATTTGAAACACGAACACACACACAGTTCAAGATCTCCCTCTCTCACACAAACATACTCTGTTCTGAACTTTTCTTTCTCCCTTGTTGTTTACTTGCTACTCAGTCGGCTAAAAGCCAAGACTGAGTAATTTTATTACTCTACTTGCTCTATTGTGCCACTTTTCTATTTGCATTACTACTTTACTTGTCTGTATTGTCCTATACATTGCTGCTCTCCTTCTCTGCACAGTACTACTCCTTTACTCTACACTTACTTCATCATCTAACTAGTATGTTCTCAGTTTAATTTTAAGGTTTCCAAAACAACATGCTTTAGTCTGTATTATAGTTCCTTTTATTCCTATTATGTGTCTACTTATAGTTTTATTGCTTACCCTGCAGCTAGCATGTCTATTTATTTAACATCTATATGGTTACTCTCTAGTTCATCATGTCTATTACTTTCTATATGTCCCATTAAAACTTCTGCCCTATCCCCTGATCCCAGTACATGATAAGCATGTAGTTCTGAACATAGTGTGTACTCTAACACCCCTCAACTGATGCTATTTGAATCCTTATATGAATCCTTATAAAGGACTATGCTATGACAATTTAAGTCTTGTAATACTTTTCGGAGGCGTACTTGTGTGCAAGCCTGTTCCTATACTTGTCCCCAATCCCTCATATCCCTGCTTGTGGTTGCTGAACTTGTCTTAATTCCTGTTTATTGTTCTGTGTGTGCTGTTTGAGTATGTTGGTTGTGCTACTGCCTTTCCCTTTTCAAGCTAATTTTCATTAAACCTCTCTCTTTCTCAAAACTGTTTTAAAAGTGTTCTTACTCACTATGAGCACTTCCACTATACTCTTAGACATTAGGTTCTGCCACTCTTGTGTCAGCATTGCCCTGTGACCCTTGAGCTCCCTCTAAACTTTGACACACAAGAGCTAGCCTTTCCACACTACACTTACTCCATCTTGGCTATGAAATCTAGGTGTGAGCACTGCCCTGGTTCCCTTGAGATCCTTAGGGAAATTTGACACACCTGAAACATGTGAAGGGTTGTGAACCAATGGCATTTAAGGATCTGGAATCTTGGGCCTACTATGGAAGGCTCCCTATAGTTAACTTCTTCTTTTCCTTTTAATTATGTAACTCATATTCAGAGGTTTGTAATAATTTGTAAAAATGATTCTGGGGTTGGATAGTGGAAAAGGGTGGGATATGCATGCTATAGTGTAGGTATGGGTAGATATCATGTTTTTCTAGGTTTATTTTTTTTTATATGCGCACTAGTAACTATGTCTAGGAATCAAGTATGACGTGCATTTAGATACCATGTCACTTAGGTTCATACATCTGCTTTTCTTTCAGCATGCCATCACTCCTTGCCTTCACTTAGAAATCCTATTCATAGGATTAGTAATAACAACAAAAATTATTACCATTTGATTCAGTCCATGTATTCGGAAAAAATGTAGTCTAGATCATGCCTTAGAACAAATGTGTTAACAAATATGCAATTATGCTATACACGTAGAGATCCTGTTCTAGGTAAACAACGATTAAAATATGTCACTTGTGCTATTCCTGAAGTTGTGCATAATGTTGTGATCTTGCATTCATTTAGAAAAATCATGTTTAAGTTATCATGCTGCATTAGAAATCATGCCTTAGGGTCATACTTACTCAAATCACACCTAGTTTAAATATACATGTCTAAAACAGTCCTTGTTCTAATAACATGGAAATCGGTCTTTGGTGTAAACACGTAGAATCACATGTTATTAGGACTGGTAATCTGAAACCCCTTTAACAAAGCTTTACAACTTGTGCATGTTATTTTACACCTAGGCAAACCTTAGGAAATCTGTTACAAGGAATAAAACTAGATCTGTCTTTATGATCATGTTTAACTACCAGCATGCTAAAATTAGTAGGCAAGCCTCATTAGGACTTCCTCTATGAGTTATGACAAGTTTGATCCTGCAATTGTCATTTAGATATCATGCTTAGGAACTAAAACTGGACCCAAATTTGTGTATGAGGCATGTTTTGTATGTGCAATATATATGGAGGTATACTTGAGCCCCTTAATTGCTTTCCATGTTCTTCCCTTATGTGCAGTCCTACCTGTTTTGTTATCGGTCGCCCTAGAATTTTTACCTTTAAAACCTTTGGGTTTGCCTAGCACCTCCCTTTAGGATAGGATTCTTAATTTCCTCAGGGACTAATAGTAAGGGACGGGTAAAATAATGCAATAGAGTTCGTGATCAACACGCGCTTTAATTACCTTCACGGGGTGGGAAATGGTAGAATATGGATATGATGACCGGTGCGCTAATACCACGTGTAGCCCCTCTTCGAGTAGTGTCATACCGGGTATTGCATTGATGAGATCCATATTATAAACAAACCTAGGAACTATTCCCATAATTATGCTTAGATTGTAATTCTTTTCAAAATCTTGCTTTAACTTCTTTTTCTAAACCTATATGTACTTAGACTAAATCCCCTACTATTTGAGCCATATTTGTTTATTTGCTAATTGTAAAAAATTCACAAAGTTTTTTGGCTGGGAACCACACTGGTGGATCCTGAGGGGTGCCTAGCACCTTCCCCTTAGGATAATTTCAAGCCCTTACTCTTTCTCTGGTTAACAACCTAGTTATAGATAAACCCCTTAGGTGCCCTATCGCACCTCAAACCCGTTAGGTGGCGACTCTCCTCTCTTCACTCTCTCTTAAAGGAGTTGTCCAAAAATGTCAAAAACCTTGACCGATCCGAAAGGAGAGGAAAATGGAGGG